>WYDI02026258.1:0-47501 GCA_009867235.2 Psittacus erithacus
GAAAGTTAGAAACACAGTGCTGCACCAGCCACTAAGAAGGAGAAAAAATGACTGCTACTGCTGAACCCATGACAATGGATGATACTGCTTTGTTTTCCAGTAGAATTCTAACAATGATTTCATGCATGTGTAATGTATCCAATGTAGTTTACTGTTTCATTAAGGTCTTGGCATTGACAACAGGACATCCTTACCACAGAGCAATTCTTCTCCATGGAATAATTCACATTTCAATATATCCATGCATGCAGCAATCCGACATGGAAAATGGAAGTTGCTAACTGGATATCCAGGTAATGAAGTAACTCCTTTTTGTACAGTATATCACATCTCCCACCTGCCCCAAACACAATTTAATTCTGTTTGATGTATGTTCATTTCTTTTAGCTGTTCTGCTAATTTCTAAGTTTTTTGATCACATGCAAAAATCTAGAAGGGACACTTCTAAAATCAAAATGACATATTCTTTCATACTGCAAATGTTTTGCCTGGAAATATATACAAATTTCACACTAAAAAAATCATAGAATATGTCAAGTTGGAAGGGACCCATAAGGATCATTGAATCCAAGAAACAAGTCCATTAAATTAATTGATATGAAATTAAATGACACAGAATTTTGAATCCTAGTGGTGCAGCTTTTTTGTATAAATAGGACTCCTGTATGAGTAGCCCTGGAATAGAGATACTCTGGTGCTGGGATGGAGTTAAGGAATGCAGTAACAGTCACTGTCCAGTGGCTTGTCAAAGGACCTAGTGAATTCATTGATTGCAGTATAACTCTATGTCTCCATACTGCTGGACTGTATCTGAGAATTAACCCCTGGTGTGTCCTTCTTTCTGCAGGCTGCAGTCATTGGTTTCCTCCACCATCTTTGTTCAATGAGTCAAGGATTCAATCATCTGATCCACCAACAAAGAAACTTTGGTTATTTGATATTGTTCATGACCCTGAAGAGAAAAATGATTTATCTGAAAAACATCCTCATGTGGTAGAAAAATTGCTCTCACGGCTTCAGTATTATCATAAACATTCAGTGCCCGTGTTCTACCCTGATGAGGATCCCCACTGTGATCCAGCAGCAACTGGGGCCTGGGGTCCTTGGGCATAGTGCAGAGCACCTCAACCTGCAGAACAAGCCTGTATCAGAGCCTGGTTTATGGACTCAGTGTCCTAGTTACATATTTCTTACCTTGTTTATTAAACTATTGGTAATTGTGAGCTCATGCCTTGAGTAATTTAGTAATATTTATTCTTTAAATATGTTGGGAATCTTATTGCAGTCTTTGCCCACTCTCTCCTCCCAATTGTGTGTGAAATGTTTAAATTATAAATCTGTTGTTCAAATATTCATTGTCCAGAATATGTTTTTAATGAAGAAGGAAAAATGTTGCCTCCTTCCGTGAATGAGATTGCTTCTCTTAAAAAGCTGCAACAATCATGACATCAGGGACATCCAGAATGCATTCAAGTTGGGGAATAAACTGATTTTCATTTTCATGTTTGTCCAGAAGACAAACTCTATTGGTAGAGGTTACATATCTGTAAAGAACAGGAAAAAAAAAACCAACCCTAATAGCTGACATAATAACTTTTGCCCTTATCATGCACGTCTGTCTAGAAAACAGAACAGATGGAAATGTCCAACAGAAAAGTGAAACAGACAAAACCAAAAAACACCTCCCAGAATACAGCAAAATCCCTCTTATATCACTGTTTATTTATATCACTATATATATCAAACTGGAATAGAGAGTCGTGGTCAACTGGACTGTGAGGTAGAGGGATCTGGACATTCTGAAAAAGTGGGTGAACAAAGACTTCATGAAATTCAACAAAGGCAGAGTCCTGCACTTTGGGTGAAGCACCCCCAAGCAGGAGTATATATTGGGCTATGACAGGATAAAAAGCTTTTTTGCTGGGAAAAAATCTAAGTGTCTTGCTGGACAATAAATACAACAAGATTTGCCGTGCACTGTCTGAGTGAAGAAGGCCAACCACATGCTGTTCCGTATAAGCAGGAATGCAGCCAGCACGTTAGTGTTTATTCCTCGCTAGCAGCACAGCATCACATTTTGGGCTTCCCTGTACAAGAGAAGTATTGACAAATTACAGTGAGTCCACTGGAACACCATGAAGATGCTCAAGGGGAGGAGAGCAAATGAGGGGAGGCTAAAAAGATTGGTTAGTTTATGCTGGAGAAGAAAGAGAAATGGGAAACTGCTATCCTCATCTATTTAATGGGAGAGCATAAAGATTAAGCCAAACTCTTCTCAGAGATGCACTAAGATGAAAAGCACACAGGGAACACGGGGAGTTCTGATTCTATGTAAGAAAAAAAAAAATCACACCATGAAGGGAATAAGGGAAATAAGGGAACTGCGAGGCTATGGCATCCCTATCCTTGTAGATGTTCACTCCTTGTCTGGAGAAGACCCTGAGCAATGTGATCTCTCCCTGTAGTTGAATTGAATTTGAAGTTGGTCCTCCTTTGGTGGTAGTGATGACAAACAACCAAGTGACCTCCAAAGGGCCCTTTCTGCATGAATTATTTAGTGGTTTTATGGTGAACAAAGCCTTACTTTTATTGCCTGCCTAGTGAGTACTCTTTCTTTTCAGATTTTGTTTCTTTATTACCATAATAGAAACCGTTTTCATCCTGAAGTGCATTCTGAGCCATGAAGAAACCAGGCCAAGAAACATTTCTCAATTACTCATCAAATTGATGCAAGATCAACTCACCACCTCTCTTCATGTCTCAAATCTTGAATCTGGCAAGAGTTCTAGTACTGCTTCTCAGTGTCCTTAGCCAAGTTTTCAGGCTGCAGAGCTCTAGCTGTCATCCTCTTCAGAAAGCAGGGATCTAAATTCCCTATTTTCTGGCTCCAGGACCAATTCCTATAAATTGTGCTGTAAGTTTGTACACCTTTTCCCAGTTTTGCTTCAGGAGACCTGTGCTAATTGACAGCAAACAGATTCATGAAGAGACAGACATGGCAGAATATGTGCTTTTTTTTTTTTTTTTTTTAGATACAAAGATAAAGCATGGAAAATATGAAACTTAAGAAAATTGAAAATGCATATAAAAATGATTTCTCTCCTTTGTCACTTCCACTCATTTATTTCAGTATTTTTTCTATTCTATTTCATTCACTTTCTTCAGCTTTGGAGGTGAGGATAGAAGAAAAACAGTTGGGAGGAAATAATTCTCCTACATAGTGGGTAAACATGTATTCTCCATGGTTTGGTTGGGTATGTTTTGAAACCCTGTTTCAGACCAAGGGTCAATATCCTTCTCCATTTATTCATCAAAAACAGATGGTTGCAGCAGAATATGACCAAGACAAGCATATCTAAGAAGCTGTTCAGGTTGTCCCTCATCTTCTATAATGACTGCTCAGAGCCCCAGAGATTTCACTTCTATGTGTTAAGCTGCCTTCAGTTTTCTCTTCTATGAGATTGCACAACTTTTCCATTGGGTCTTTGGGCATAGTGCATAACCTTACAATACCTTGTAGACTTGGTATTCACAAAATCGCACATTTCCACAGACATTGTGTGAAGAATCATCTGTTTGTTTGTGACCTGCCTCCATATAAAATACATATGCTGTAACAGAAGCTTTTCTATACTACATTCAACATTCTACATTCTACAATAGAAGTCCTACAGCTTTACATTTAGCAAGTTTAATATTAACCAGTATCTTTAAAAAATCAAAAAGAATGTACATGTTTTGCAAAAGTAGTCTCCGAACTGACAACCTGATCACACCTTCTGTTTCACAAAACACATTCAGGTTTTTCTTTCTACCACGTGTACTTTTATTCAGCTGCTCAGATTCTGGCTAAGACACAGCTCATGCAGAGGCCTGATAAGAGTGCTGGGAGCAGTGCCACCAAGTTGAGGTGAGAGCAACATGTAGGGAGCCCACAGGAAGGGCCAAAGTTCATTACACAGCCGTTATCACTTGAAGCTTGCTGTCTCCTGCAGCCATAACACCTTGCACATTGATTGGCAGCTGCTTCAGAGCCCACTAACTTATGGAAATGGTGTAGACCCAACTTCTAGCTAGAAAGCATAGATACATCAGCATAAATACCCAGAAGCATATCCAACAGCAGCCAGAGTGCTAAGGCTTTTGTGCTTCCTGCTGTAATGCAAAGAAGGCCTGTACCATGACAGAGGAAAGATGAGCACTCTTGTCATCAGCTAGGTAAGTATTTTGCTTCTAGATGCGTGAATTATGAATCATGAATTAGACAACTTGTGAGTTAGAAGCCTTATGAGTTAAGGGGTGAATTAGTGAATTCACATGATAGACTGGTCTGTACAAAGGGGATTGAGGCCTTGTTTCGTGTGTTTGTTTTCTTTCCTAATGAGCTCATAAAATAATCAACAGAGTATCTTGTCTTGTAAATCTGAGAGATCCAAATGACCAAGACAGTTGTGGCTGTGGAGTGCAGCAACATTTCACTTCTGAGCTTTGAAGTTTTTGTGTCATAAATGAGTATCAGGCTCTTGTTATTTGCTGACCATAACAAGAGATGGAAAAAGTAAGCAACAAAATCTTTTTATAAGCTACTGCATCACCTTGATAAAGCTCGCATCTTCTTTCAGTAGTTCTAGAAAAACCATCACTGTATTTCCCTTTCTTAATTATTGCAGTTTATTTTATACCAATGTAATGATTTATGCTAGTTTATAACTTACTTGGTTAGTGTGACTCCAAGTTTCATATTCTAATTTTCTGAAGCATATAGTTAGTAACGTGGTTAGAATGCGGGAGTCTGAAAAGTCAAATCACCGTGTACAAATTTTAGAGTTACTTTTTTTATATGTTATGCATTAATGATACAGGTTGGCCTTCAAATGCCTTTTTGAAATTAATCATCCAAATATCAGAAGTTCCATCTGTTTAGTACCCCATTCCTCAGTTGTTCAGAATGTGTTGGTTAATTTACTCTTGCAATCAAAATGCGGATGGAGAAGTTAACAGCCACTTCCCAGTACATAAGGCAAGCAGATACTGTGAATTTATATTATTCTCACTCTTGAAAGAGTTGTCTGGTTTTTTCATAATGCGTATTTATTTAGTACTATGTCTACACAAGCAGACATGTAAGACTAGAAAGCTAACGGTTTTCAGTCAATATTCACATGTAACATTTTAGTTTATAGTAGCAATTAGAGGATGTGGTTGCCATAATAATGAGGGACTGGAGTTGGGGGTTGGGGGAAATTTCTGCCATACGTTCTTGAGTGTCCTTCATCATTTGGCACTCATATTACATAAGGAAAAATGTTCGCTTGCCTACAGAAGTGGGAACTTTTGTTAATGATATTTTTAATACAGGTACTATTCTTTTTATGCTGATATCTTATTTCATGGGGAAAAAAAAAAGAAACATCAGATAACTTGTAAAAGCTCAAGTAACTGATGTGTTTAAAGTTCTCATCAATGTCAGCTTTTTGTCTAAAGTTAGACAAATTAAAGAATGTCTAATTTTAATTTCAGAGGTAAGCAGAGGTTCTGTATGTTCTCTTTTTTCTGTGTCCCACAGTCTGCGTTTTAATATCTTGCTGATATTCTAGTTCATGTAATTTATCTATGAGGAAGAGACTGTGGCATGTCATTGTCTTGTGAAGGTATCAAATTCACCCTCTATTTCCTCATGTTTTATTTTTAAATCCAAGCATTCAGTATTTCTCAGTAATAAACGTAATTGTTTATTTCCTTTTTTTTTTTTCCCACAGGTGGTCCTTCATAAAGTATTTTAATTGAACTGGGTTAGGGGAAAAAACCATCTGGCTGACACGTTTAGGTTGGCATCTGCAAAGAGTTGTATACTGTTCAGTTGTTCCAAATTGGGAAATAAAGAATTCTTTATAAGTTTTGTGGTTACTTGAGTAACATAAAAAAATGAAAGCATTTTGAAATCTCTAAATAAAACTTCATTTCATCCCTTTCCAAGTTAAGATTCATACTTAATCTAGCAGACATCTGAGAATTTTGAATTCACAAGTTTTCATTTTTATATTATAGAAATGATTTAAACTTCAGAAAAGTAACAAAATTTAGGAAGAATGCCGACACTGGCTACTCATTTTGCACTGCTTATTTACAGAAAGATATACACAAACAAGGAAGGGGCAATCTTATAAGCAAACCAGAAGATCTGGACCTGTTCTTGAGCCAAAGGCCCTATATTCAGCCTGGAAAGAATTTGTTCACCTTTCCTAAAGCTGATAAATGGTCTTGGATGATGAGTTTCATTCTCTTCAGAATCTCTGAACAGAACCCAGAGTTTAAACATTTGTGATCTGCGTAAATTTGAAGCTCTACTGGCAGTCCCTCTTGGCCTCTGTGAATTTGCCTCTCATCTCACTTTCTGACGAAGTGGTTTAATGGTAGTAAGGCTACTATGGGTATTCCCAAGGCTCTTCCATGTTTTCTTTACAAAGCAGCAAACGAGCTTAAGGTTAACACAGAGAATCCTATTAGACCTCTGCCACCCTGTTGCTAACTTACCAAAGGGTCCTGATGGAAGGGGTGATAGCGACAGAGCCACTGATACGGCATTTGTGATGGAGTCTGGCACACAATGGCATGCAGTCTTTATGTGTATCCATTTTTGTAGTCCTAAGGGCAAGGAAACCCAAATGAGAAACAGGCAAGTGAATCACAAAACACAGAATTCTAAAAGTCTAAGTGGAAGAAAACTTGTCAAAGAAAAAATATATGTCAATCAATAGGTGGTGATTTAGCATCTAACCGTAAGTGTGGGCTGCGCTTAGCCTAGGAACACTAAACCATTTTCAGGGTGTGACAGCTGTCAAGGAAGAATTCATTTTCCTGCCTACCTGCTCCTTTGGCAACTTACTGCAGGCCCCCCTCCAACTGGACCCTGAGACTGTGTCTCTCTCATAACTTTAACGTTAGCTCTGATGTAATGAAGGGGTCAGAGGACGCATTCTACAGCCCAGGCCTTCTCTTGGCAGCCTGTTTGCAGCCCCACCCTAAGGGGACCCATAGGTTTCATGTCTCTCTAGTCTCTCTAGCTATAAATAAGCTGAGGTTTGTAATAGGAAAGTAGTGCTTTTGCTAAAAGAAGGGAAAAAACCTACCAATTCTAAGTTTGAGGAGGTTTTTAAGCATTTTTTTTTTGTTTGCCAGCAGGTTTTCAACTGAGCGTTTCAACTCTTTCAGCTTACTGTCTTTGTCAGCTGCAGGCGATTGTCTTGAATAGATTTCAGGTTTGGTTATTTGGGAAGGTCCTGGTTAAATATACAGTAAAGAGAGTTCTCTGGGATCCCAAGCTGCTTTTTCTGATTCCAGTGCTCTCACATGTCTTCTTCCAGTGCTGTACAGTTCATGTATGACCTCATCTACATCAAGCAGAACTGCTGCAAGGAACAGTAATAATATTTGGGCAACAGAGCAGGCAGAATGAGTCAGCCATCCAACCATGGATGGGTTCAGTGACTGCTCTTGTGAAAATTGCATACTGTGGTTAGTAGAGAATGATACATTAAGCTCTTACTGTGTTTGTGATCCCCCCTGAGAGTGTTATCTTTGCAGGGTGATGTGGAAAGAGATTGGAAAGGTTGGTGATATATCTGCTGCCAAGTTTCAAAAAGGTGACTACCGGCTGCCATCATCAAAGCAGCTACCAGATGTTGATCCCCTAATTCTGGCCTAACTCAGTAGCAACAAAGGCAGCTATACTTTGTCTGCAGGACTATAGTTAGAAGAAAGTACAGTGAGTATCACTAGATTTGGATCTAAGGAATGCAGTGCTTATTTGGACGAGTCTTTGAAAGCCACAAGAAGGTACTACAACAAAGCCACAGTTTCAGCCTGCCAGATTCTGGCATTCAGGACAGTGATAAAAATAAAAGAGCTCTGTCTTACTTTGTGGCATGGATCTTATGATTTCTTCAAGCAAACAAGGAGTTACAATGCAGTGAATGCACATACAAACAAAGTAAGCTGTGTTGTTGAGTAGTTTTGGGCATACAGCCCATGGTAAAGAATGGAAAACTTTGATCAGGACATCTGTGGCCTGTCCAAATCATTTCATGGTATCTACAGTTGTGCTGGGAACATCACTTGATGGCCCTATTAACTGAGGATGTTGGAGCTTTTCTTCATTCTGTATGTTCTCCCAGCACACTTATGAAGTTGGAGTCATCAATTTTTATCAGATAAAAAGCTAAGAAATGGCTTTTTCAAGGACATCTGAGCCTTAAGTTACACTTATATTTGTCCTGTTTCATTGGAAAAAAAATTTAACAGGTCTCTTTGGATGATAAGAAGATGAATCTTGAGAGCATGGAGTCAGAGGTTTTACTTCACATCTAGCAGACATACTGTCAGTTCCAGCTTGACTCTACTTAACTCTCTATAACAAATATATGTATTTTTCTCTCTAGATTACAGTCCTGGCAGTTCTGTAACTCCAAACTCTTTTCTCAGTGTTGCCCACCAGTGTGGGGTTATCCATGAAAACTGTCATTTTCTGGAGGATCATAATTTTTTCATTCTGCCCTGTGTATTAGTGATGAGGAGTGTTTTTAAAAGGCTGTGAAAATCATGATAACTGCCATCCCAAGAATACTGCTACCCTGTAGGTGGCCCTTATAGATGTACTGAATTGTAATTTTAATTCTTGACCCCTTTGCTTTGTTTTCAAATATTATGTTTTGTAAGTCATACCTGATTGATAAAGCATGCTCTGTAATAATCCCAAGGTGTCTGTTTTGCTCTGGTCTTTGCCACCATAACCCCTCTCTTCCTCCCCCACTCCAGCAATGACATGTTGTAGAAACAAAGTCATTCTCTTGCTTTTCCAGTTCTGTTTTTGCTTTAGTCCATAACGAAGACAGCATGGTCATGGTATATTAAACAACTGGATAAGAGCAACATATACATTGCCATTATTCTGCTTCAATCTAAAGCTCCAAGACTAATTCAGTGGAGAAGTCTGGCTAAGAATTTACTAATACTTTTCTTTTGCCATAAATTCTGCCTAAAAATATAAAAATCCAGAACTAAATAGCACAGTCATCGGCTGAATAAAAATAGGCACATTTATAATATCAAGGAAGACTTACAAAAATATCCCAGATGGATTTTGAAAAATGTAGGAGGGAGTAGAGTAGAACAATTGCATTTCTGTTTACATTTGCCCCAGAAAGTAGCCCACTCTGAAGAAACATTTAGGAAAGTGAGTGATTGAGAGATTTTCTCTTAAAGGCAGCAGGTATAAGGTGTCTAAAGTTCCTCTGATTTAAAATTGCTTATCAACAACAGGATTTTTTGGTAATTATTTCTGCCCAGAATTATCCCCCACAGGGATTTAATATACATTATTTTATGTGGAGAAGTTTTTAGGATTCACCCTTTTTCTGTATTTATTTTACAAGAAAGAAAAAGCCACAGTATAGCAAAAAAAATTGCTAAAAGTAAATTTTTCTTTCATTATTATTCTACCACTAGAATAGACAGAACATTTTCTTACAAAAAGGAAGATTTTCTATGCTAATGTTTATTTATAGCATTAAATAAATTTGCAAAAAAACATCTTTCTGGCTGTAAAGACTGAGTGTATTGTTAAAAAGCAAGCCTAATTATTAACCCACATATATTTTTGAGGATTTTTGTACTATTCGATGAATTATGCATTTTATGTGTAAATTGTGACATAAAATATACATGAACCCAGTCCAGACCCCAAATCCAAACAAAGCAAGCTCCTGCTTTACCTAAGTTTGTGGTACTTCTAAATATCACATTTTGGGACTCTGGTTCTAAATATGAAGGTGAGATTACTCAGTGCATTAGCGCCTATTTTTCTCAGAAGCAGTGATGATGATGAGACCCTGCTATAACAACATTCTTTAAGAGCCATTCTTCTTATGTCCTATAGAAGTGTATTTGTAAGCATTATGAGCTGCTAGCTGAAGCTGATTTTTTACTAGCAGCCACCATCCATCCGTTTACTTAATGTGATTTAATAACGTTTGTTTGATGGTGTGTTCCAATTAAGTAATAGTCTTTTTTTATAGGTTAGTACTTGTTTTATCCATATTTTGTTTTCATTGTGCTTTGCATAAGTGTACGGCTCACGTGCATTAAAAAAAAAAAAAATACAAAATTGAAGAATGCTTGTTTTCATCCTAAACATTAGCTGGGCCATAAGTGACTATAATACACTGATAATCATTGAAACTAGCTGCAGCACAGATCTGGCATTGTTTAACCACATAATTCTCAGCTCAAAACCCTCTTTGATTCTTGTTTGCAGACAGAGTTATATTTGTTGTGGAATCATGGGCTTATTTTGAGCAGTAATCCAAAAACGTGCCGACAACTGTTACCCTGTGTCAGTGTTTGAAAAAGAGAAACTTACTCTCTCAGTTAATAATGCTCTAAGTTTTTAAATCTATGCATATTACAAACACTTTATTCTTGCTTAAATGTTATTATGTTTTTTTTGTTTTTCAGTCTTTAATGTTAGTTAGATATGACTCCAGAGAAAGATATCAAACATACATTTATTCATAGAACTTCAGGTTTCAAAAAAGACTTTCTAAATTAGGAACTATCCTTAATAAAATTTACTGCCTTGAAAATGTTATAATCTCAATTTGCTCATCCTTCTGCTCAAAAATCTGGAAATTAAAGAAGTTATTTCATAATGACAAAATGATAGCTATAAACCCTAGAAAGAAATATAGGCTAAAGAAAGAATTTTCTTTTTGGTAGGCTCATAATAAAGCCTATCCAGACAGAGCCCAGTAAATTCGGTAGGTTTCTATAGTTCTGAAATGGGCTTAATTTAGCTTTATGTTGCTGCTTAGAAATCAAGTTCTAAAAAGCTGTAACAGTGGCTACTGTTACTTCCCTTAGGGTCCAAACAAGGAAACCCAATGTTTTCTGGTCAGCAGTAGGAATTCCACTTTGTAATCTGACACTGTTCATTCTTCTCCTCTCAATGGCAGTAAACCAAAAAAATAAAAGGCAGAACAGATTTTCAAATTGTGTAGCATTTGCAAATCCTCATGCACCTTTAATGATCTGTTGGCATGTACAAACTGAAAGCTTCATGACCTGGCCTTTCTCTTGTTAGTTCCTGCTCTTGTCACATCATCTAGTTATGTACATTTCGGTGAGGATTCATGCTTTCATGTTTCTCTGATTACAGCCCTAGTGTTCCAAACTCTTGACAAATAATAAGACTCATAGGATTTTTTTTTTTCTTCTGGTTTCTAGCAAGTATGTGGTGCTAGCACGCTTCTACATATTTAGGTAGCAGTAACTATTGGATATTTTCATGCTTAAAGTGAGTAACTCAACTCTAGTCAGTCTGTAATTTCTGTCTGAAAGACTTATATTTCTCCGCCAGTTATATGGTTATGGTTAAGGCCAGCTATACAATTTAAAATCGGACAATATTTTGTGAGCCCAGTATGTCTATCCAAGCACACTTTTGTCCTAACGATGCATAAGCCTGCTCATCCAGTGGTCACTGGCTGTAGAACATGGCTGTAGCACACTGGATAGAGCAAGCACATTGCCATACAGTTTTACTTAGTAGAATCATAGAATCATAGAGTGGTTTGTGTTGGAAGCAACCTTAAAGATCATCTAGTTCCAGCTCCACTGCCATAGTTGGGGACACCTTCCACTAGACTAGGTTGCTCAGAGCCCCATACTGCTATCATTTCTCTTTACTCATCTTTCTGTGATGCTATAAATGATGGATATATATATTTACAATGGTCATTGCAAAATCCATGGACTCTGGACTAAGTTATCTACTTGTTTTGGTTGCCAGCTGTCATTTACAACTTGTTCAAGTTCATTTTGGTGTCCATATGTCCTCTGACTTCATTGGAAGACCTCAGTGCTATTTGAAAAAGTGATTATTTACAGCTAAAAACTTATCAAGCATGACACAAGCTACAGACCCAGCTGGAACTGTATAAACTTCCATAAGACTTGTTTGTAGTAGGAACAAGTGTAGTAAGGAGAGCTGTATTAGGAAATCTCTGGTTGCTGTTCCCTGTGCTCTCAATATAAGTGCTGGACTTTATGTGTGTATATTGAACTTATGCATACTTAGTCCCTTCTGTGACAAACCTGTTAAAGATGCTTTTGAAGATAGATACACTGATTTTGAAACATTTCTTGAAACTGTAGTGTTTGCTGGACTTACATAAGAAGCTCTGGAAAGTCCAGTCCCACAGCTAGTAGAAATTTCTCAGAAAATTATAGCAAGGTTTTAGTGAATTCTTACACCTTGAGTTTGAGTACATCCCTATAGCTGACACCTTTGGTATATGACATTTAGCTTTGATTCATACCCAAACAGTCACAGAAACTATTCATGTAAATTAGAAAAATAAAAGCCTACCCATTTCTATATGTTTATTCTAAGGATGTTGCAACAGTAAATTCCAGCACAATTACTTTGTGCTCATAGGAAATGATGTGGGTGTTGTTCATTCTCAATGTTATATAGCTGAAATTTACACATTGCCTACAAAGCTGGAAAAGATTTAGAAGATAAATTACTACACCTTGTTCTTAATGAGTCTGGCATCATAGACTTTCTGCATTACCTTCTGAAATCGGCTGCTGGAAGGAACACGCGCAAGAGCGGTTCCTCTATATTTTGCTAGTTTCTTCCTTGTGGGAAAAGACCACATAAAGCTGAAGTACTTTCAAGTAACTATTAATATTTAGTAATATTTTTTTTAATTATTTCTAAATTTGTCACTGAGAAATTAAGAATAAAACTCTGGTCAGAGAGTGTCACTTAACTGTATCAGATGAATATAACTGCACCTGATTGTTGCAACAGCTTCTTTTTCCCACACTGTTGTTTTATATTCTTAAACTTCAAAGTCTTCAAATTCCTCCTGATTGATACACTGATATTTTAACAATATCTTTGTTGTGTACTGCAATCAGACAAGTGCTAATCCCCTTGAGGAATCTGGCAGAGCTGTGGGAATCTTCCAGCCACAATTGTATCTCTGTTGCAAATGTGATATTGGCAACTTCAGCTGAGTTGACAGATACGCTGTTGTTGTTGAGGATGAATTATAGCAACTTTCTCTATTGACTCGCAAGTCTAAGGGTCACTCATTTATGCATTCTTTGCTGTCTCTGGTAGGGGCTTCTTTGGTACAGTTCTGGAAGATGTTATGGATATAAATGGTTGCTGTATTAAAGAAAGACTAAACAGAAAAACTGAAAAGAAAAGCTAGCAGAAAATCCTAATTATATAGTTAAAATAAAATTACTAGAGAAAAGAAAGAAGTGGATGGTGAATTATAATCAATGAAACAATCTTAATGGTGCACTAATCGCATAAAAAAGAAATTTTTCATTTTTATTAGCTTGAACATTAAGAGAAAAGCAAAGCAATATAAAGGTGCTGAATGTAATTCCACTTACTGTACAACCATGATACCCCAAGCCTTCTATTTACTTATTAAATTGTTTACAAGTTATTTCAGCTGAATATTTTAATGTGTTTGGTTTTCTTTCACAGTTTCTAAGCACAGAGTAATTCTATTGTAAACTAATCTTGGGGCCACAGAACGTTGCAAACGATTCACTAAATGCCTAAACCTCTTTATATTTATTCAGTTTTTGGATATTTGCCCCAAGCCATGATTATAATTTGTTCAAATTCTGGCATGCACCATCTATTTCTCTGGAAATAAACATGGTTTCTCCAAGTCCAGGGGAAAAAAAAAATTGATTTTTATAGTTCTTCTTCTTGCTCTGGATTTGTGTAAGAAAAAAGCGAAGACACTGTCATTCAGTTGGTCTAGCAGACCTGTGATATGCAGGGTATTTGCTGAATTTTACTTTATATGACCAGACTATGAAGAATAAATCCTGTTTGCTGTTGCTTGGTTGGTTGGTTTGGTTTTTTTGAAGGGAGTGGTTTACTTATTCTGATTATCATAGCACTAATGGAAGTTCAAGCCATACGAGTTTTTATTTATTTGAAAGACAAGAGAAAAAAGAGGCCCTCATTTGTTTTACTGTTTATCTAGGCTCCCTGAAGTCCACTTAGCCTACAGTTTCAGAAAGACCATGATTTGGCTCTGAATCAGATGTTTCAATAAAATCAGATAGCCAAAACCGTAAGAATCTAACTCGTTAGAAATGGTGACCGTTCCAAAATATGAATCCACAAGACTGGCATACACACAGTAAGCAGTGGATATACATAAAAGGTTCTGCTGTACCCTTAGCTTAGGGTTGTGTTAATTTTGCTGCTGTTACATCATTAGCAAATATGTGCTTTGCCATAGAAGATCGGGTTGCTTTGTTTGCTGTTCCAAAGCCAGAATATCTATTCTGTATATCAATAGTGGCTTTAATTTTAATTTTCACTGTGTAGTATTTGGTCTTACACTGCTGCATGGAACTATCTACTAATGATCTTGCACTATCTTCTGTCTTCCCACAGCACTCAGAATGGCCATGCATACTGAGCATGGCCCTGTCCTGCTGAGAATTCCCAGACAAAACATGATGCTTCCCTTTATTGAAGGAGAAAGGTCTAATTCTTTTTAGTTTACTAAATTATACTTTGAATTTTCTTCTTTAGGAATTTCTCCAAGGGCTGTCTCAACAATTTGCAACCAAATGTGACTCCCAGGAAAGATTACCAACTGAATTAATTAGTTTACATGCTGAAATATTACTTTCGCTTACTCATCATTCAGTAAGCAAATGTGTCTACAACTTTTTTGTGTAACTGTTTCCCAAATACAAAGTAAGAAAAGGCTGGAAAAAGACTCTTAAAAGAAATAGTACTAAATGAAATTTGCCATTTTCTTTAAACTAACTCACCTAGCAAAACCATCTATTTTAAAGGTTTCAGTGGCATAGTTAGCCAAGTTTATTACTGTGCAGTGATGAGCACCATATTATTTTGTGAACTACAGCTGATGTACTGTATAATTTTGAATTTGGCTATGATGCCAAGACCTATGGTGTATGTAATAGCTAAATAAGAGAGTTATACAATGAAACTGCAGTTTCTATTATTTTGTTTTTGCATGTCATAATTATCTTCATTCACTACAGCTCTTTTCAGATGTTTTGGTATTGCAGCAAAAATATGCACTAATGACTGTAGAACCTACTCTTGGTCAGTATGTGCTTCATTTTTCTCTAATTAGTTTCTTCCTTTCTCCTTTCTCTTAAGTTTATTAGCCCTATAATTATAATAATTAACAAGATTTACTCAGTTGTATTTTAATTCTCATTTCTTTTTTCTTTTTCCTTATTATTCTCAGTAATTACAGTGTTCTTGCAATATCAGTACCATCTGCAGCTCAATGGAAATAGTGGGTTTCCAAGCAATTATTCTGATTCTATCTTATCAGTTCAAATACTGAAAACACAAATTCCTGGGACTAATCACTATAGTGGCTCATTAATATTATCTCCAATTAAGCATTTTCATTTGTGTTTTAATGTAGATCATTCATCACTTCTTGAAAAGCTAACATAATTCTTATAGAGGTGAAAAACATAAAAATGCAATTTGAAGTTTTGTACTTATACATAAAATAGTTAAAAATGCAGCATGGCTTGCCAACACTTAGCACATGAGAGAATCTTTGAGAAATTAAAGTCTGCTTTAGCGCTTGTAAGTGTGTGACCCAAGAGATCATGAATTAACTGTCTTTAACAAGGATAGCTATTTTGGAAACAAGTTTTATGCTGCAGTCAGAACTGACCGTAAGACTGAAATAAGATGATTTGATTATTTTACAGACACAAGGCAATTGAGTCATTAGAAGAAAGGGTTACCACTGAACATACACAAATTCAAACTAAAGGCCTAGAATAGAAATTTGCATCCCTTGTAGTGAGGTAGCAATAATATTTACAGAATAGACAATTTTAAGAGCTGTTTAAAAGAAGACCTTTTCTATGAGAGCTATGAGCCTAATTTAAAATGAGGATTCAAATAGTGAGGTTTTAATAAAGTGGTAAAGAGAAGCCTAAGTTAAAAATCCCAACAGATCTCCCATTCTAACAATACATAGATGTGCACCTGAAGGGTAAATAAGCAATAAGGTGAAAGGAAGTGTTACAAGATTGCTAGTCTTTATTTTAAAGGAAAACCAAGGATAGTAAGAAATACTTATTTTAGCATAGGGCTTATATCTCTAAAAATTGTAACAGATGGTGGTCCAGAATCCTCAACCTCTAGAAAAGCAAAAGCTATTTAGTTCTCACCTATTTATACTGAGTCTGATTTTCATATTCTTTCAGAGCTGATATAGAGATAGTATATCAAAAAAAGTGATGGATTCAATTTTCAGTGAATAATTGGAGAAGGACAGTGTTCTCTACAGGGAAATGCCATAAATGTAACTATCAGGCTCCTTCAGCAGGGTTTTCTTAGTCATTAAATTAGTTTTTGAAGCTTGTTCTAGCCAGCATTCTGGTCAACACAACACTTTATTGCTAAAAACCAGTAAGCTGAATTACATGGAATTTAAACCCAAAGTTCTTAATGAATATTTTAAAAGTGACTGAATAATAAATGCAAGCTATTATTAAGTTGAAATACAAAGTTAGAATTTTACAGAAATGTCATTTTTTAATGAAAAAGCACAATATTTTCAAAGCAGCTTCATGCAGCATGATGCTCTATGTGAGCACAAACACTTTAATGTGTTATATAAAAAATAAGAGCTCATTGCATTCACTTGACTTTATATTATTATCAAAAAAAAAAAAAAAAATTCCATTGCTTTGTCATTAACAACTTCAGGTACCAGAACAACAGTAAGTGGGCTGACACAAATTTTATTGCTACTTTTTTTTGTTTGTTTTTGATTTGGTTTGGCTTTTTTTTCTTAGTCTTTTGTTCAAGCTCTCTGAACAACTTCCAAGGTTGTTTCACATTCTTCAATGTGAAATTAGCAACTTTGCTGGTTTTAAGCAAATGGTTTCTCACTCTTCCAAGTTTATTCAGTATATGCTCCTTGATTGCATCTGTGCATGCAGTATATGCATCTAATATTTAGGCTAACAGTCTTAAATGTAGTGTTATATGCTGCTCTGTGCAATGAAATCTGATTTTAAAAGCTTTTGAATTTTTAAAGTATCAAGCGTAAACTTCTTTGTACATCTTACATTATTTTTTTCTGTTAAAATTGAGAATACATGGCCGTGTCCCAAGGAAGCTAGTATAGTACTCTGCAGTTTGCCTAGATACAAGGAAATTGCTGCACTGTAACTCTTAGTACTTAATTGTGATTAGCAATTGACAGAGAAAAGCTTCCTGGTGTGATTTGATGCTGGAGTCAGTAAACAGGCTACATCAAAAACATTGGACTCAAGATTAAAAGGCATTTTCCTAACTAGTTTAGAGATCTTTCAGCAATACCCAGGTTCTTTCTAGTCATAGAGACAATATTTGATCCCCACATTAAAAGATTGTTTCTAAATTAATGTCTGTATGTACTATGTGTATCATTTGTTCTTTGGAAGAGTCATGCTGTTGCATGCCCTCAGGCTGCTTAGGACACCTGAATCTCTGTAATTTGACGCATGTCAGATTAGGACTCTAGTGAGGCCATAAACATGAACATGATGTAGCCCCACAGGATGTGAAGGGTGTGGTAATGCTGTTGCAGGCTTTTATTTTTTTAAAAAAGTTGTTCTAACCTGTAATGTTATTATTTTTAATTCATATTTGGTGGGTGTTGCATGTATTTTACACCTAAAACTGTCTCAAGATTATGTTTTAAATTACATATTACATGCTAACTGCCTTCTGGAAAAATTAAATACATTCTCTTATTGAAGATAGCTTGTACAGTATGTTCTCCAAAAGTTGGGGTTTTTGTTTTTTTTTTTTAATCTTGAGTGTACTGGAATAGTTTATGGCGAGGTCCAAGCAGATGGAAAAATTGCTACTTGTCAGGAAGCTCAAATTTAAACACAGAACAATGTAAATGCTTCTGAGGGAGCAACAAGGATCAAGGTGAAAGCATGATTCAAGACAGTATAGCTAACCTTACACATGTAAATGAGATTTCCATCCTTCTTGTACTGTCCCAAAACAAAAAGCTGACAGATTGAGCTTTTTAAGCAATTTCTTTCTGGAGATGGATGCGATCATTTTATATTATCCGTATTCACAAGTAGGGAGGGTTCCAATGCATTTGTGATAAAAGCAGGAAAGGAAGAAGAAAATGGAGTGAAGCTAAAGCCATATGAGACAAGAAAGTGAAAGGATTTCAAAAACATCCTAAAGTACTGTATTACAGATGGTTAACAAGTAAAGAAGACAAGAATAAACTACTAATTTGGATTTCTGGGCTAGAAGACATCATTATATCTTCTTTAAGAACTTATTAGAGTGCAAGGTGTGGAAATGCAATAGTCTACAGAACAAACAAAACAAAGAAGGGGAATCAAACAAAAAACAATCTGCATTATAATTTTTTCCTGTTTTTCGATCCTGGCAATCCTATGGTCAGTGTGCACAATCCTGATCATCCAGATTATCATAAAATATGCCAGGCATACACTTCCCATCTTTGAATGTGTGGCATGTGTAGAAATCAGCTCAAAAGCAGCACAAACTGACAGTGGGAGTAGCTGGTGTATGTAATTGCTTTGATTCGTGCTGCTCTGGGTCTCAGACAATCCACATGGACTTTGGGAAGCCTTAGTGTAGTCATGGTTGAATTATTCCCTAGGAAGGACAACTCACTGGAATGCCCATTTTAATTCTGAAAAATATTTCAAGCAGTTATTCTAGATCTGGAGTTACAGAGTAAGAATCCTGTTTCATTGAATTTCTTTAATCAGTTTGGGTGAATCATCCCAATTCTTAAGCAATTTCTCCAAATTCTAAATTACTTTAAAAAACTTATCTGTGTTACAATCTTTGAGATTTTCCTATCTCTAATGCTAGCACTGATGAATGAAAAATATAAAGTAATTTTGAGATATATTATTCCTAGAAATAGCACTAGACTATTTCCTTTTGTTATTTGTAATACAGCCAGTAGAACTGTAGGATATTTTGGACAAAGTCCTAGAAAATGCCTCATTTGTGATACATAAGGTAGTAGTTGAAGAACATATTAGAATTGCTTTTTTCAACTGGATAGATGAGTTGATAGAGTAATTTCAAATACTATATGCATTATATATCATAATATTATATTATGTATCTGCTGAAGATCATTAAATCATTTGGCTGTATATGTTTTCTTTTAGCACTCCTTTGGACATGAAAAGATATTTTTAAGGTGTTAGAAAATAAATAGATTAGCATAGCTGGGTATTAATGTGGGGATTTCAATAGATGAATGTCATATTTAAAACCTGGACTCTTTAATTATTTATTCCTAATGGATGCCTTAGTTTGTTCAGAAGAAATTATATTGCTAATTTAAATTCCCATGAATTAATGCCTGAAAGTGCACTTAAAAATATTCGCTGTCCTAGAGCCCCAAATTATGGAAAGAGATTAAACAGCTGTTACTGCTGTTGTGTCAGGCAACATTTCTTTGGCTAGACAGCTTTTTTTCATAATACTTACAATAATATGAGTTTCAAAAATACAGATTAGACACAGTGATAAATCTGGATCTCTTCAGTGAGCCTGAGTGTCTGCACTCAATTACAGCCTTCTTAAAATACAGTGGATTCCTGCTTGTACCACACTGGCTGAGTCCCAGATTAGTTTAACAATTACTGTCCCCAAAACACTGAGCTTTGTTCAGAGCTGGAATGTAAGACCTCAGAATACTCAACCAAAATGAACAGGTATCTCTTGACACCCACCAAAAGCCATCACCTCTTCTAATGATTCCTTCTTTTTAAAGGTCTCCTTTTTTATAAGATACTCTGTTTTAACTGACCTTACTTCTTCAATTCGTTTTTATTTACTGCTTTGCATTGATTTGTATGTCTAGAAAAGTGTTTTCTTCATCAGTTTCCCATGGAAGCTCTAAGAGCTGTGTCCTTGCTCTCTTTTACTTGTTCCTAGTATCAAAATAACCTGCATGCTCCTAAGCTAACTTTTCTGAGTCACACTAAGCTTCTTTCTCTTGTAGAGATGAAAATACTAAGATATCTCTCTGAATATTTTGGAAATAAGCCATTAATTCAAATTTAGTATGGTTAAAACCAGTTCCCAGCCTTTCCTTCCAAACCTTCCTCCCATTTCCTTTCTATGCAGACACCATTTCCATGCTTTCTGCCACTCATCAGTGATCTCTCCCTAGGTCACCACATGCAGCTAGTCTAGATATTATACATTGATTCTGTACATAACAATTTTGAGATGGTATGTTTTCTGTCTATCCATGGCTAAAACGCTCACTTGAACTTTATTTTGGATCTGAACTATAAAATTCTTTTTCTCTGAACTTAGTAGAATGAATATGATATTGCTATTATCTACTCAGGATGCTGTTGCACTCTTCATTTTATAATTGTCTACAGCATAAGGTGTTAATTTTGAATGTCCTTTTCAGCTTAACCACAGCCTCTTCTCATCTGTCATTTGTTACGGGTGTCCATTATATTACAAACAATCCATTATGATCAATTTGGGGCTTTTTTTTTTTTTTTTTTAAGAATATTTTTTCCAAAAATGCTAGTTAGTAGTTCTTAGTGTTACTTAGTTCCCAGCATCCTTCTTCTTGTCTGTGCCTAGGGATTGGGGATTTTATCTGATTTGCTTACAGTGTAAGGTTTCTGGTCATGATGCCCTGATTTTACTCTATGGTTATAGTAGAGTGTGAGTATGATTTGCAACCAGGGTTCCTACAAACTATGGTAAAAGTTGTAGCAGATGGGTTTTCCCAGTCTTAAATGTCCCCATCATCACTGGCTGTAGAGTAGAAAGATCATATTCCTTTCTGTAACACCATCTGCTAGTTGACACTAGAGGAATGAACTACTGAAAATTAAATGTCATAACTAAGTGCTCACAGGAACTGAGACTTCTGAAGCTGTAAACAGAAACAAGCATTACATGAGAAAGATACATTTCCTTGGAGATCTATCTCAGCTGATGTTTTACATGTTACTTTTCTTTGGGGTAGAAGAACAAACAACAATAAAATAACTCTCTCATGGTGTACTCAGTTCTCTCTCATGGTGTACTCAGTTCTCTCTGACTTTCAGCTTAGTACTCTTCTTGTATATTTCGCACCATTTTCTGTATTCTTAACTCCTCTCTTTCCATTTTCATTGGAGTTCATAGAACAAGTTCCAATTTTAGTATTGTTATTCCAACATCATTTTTCTCCAATAAAATTCTTCCCCATGTGTTTCTGTAGTCAGACCATCCATCTCATTACAATACTGAAATTTATTCCAATATTTCACAGTGAGAAGGTTTTGGAACAGCAGCCGCCCACAACAAAATTAAAAAAAAACTCCAAAACCAAGAACACAAAAGGAAAATAAACACAATCAGGGAACAAATCTAGTATGAATGTATTTGAAGCTTATAAAGCTGAGATTGATTTGCTGTTTAGTCTAACTAGTTCTTAATTGCATTATGTGTACATGATATTCCTTTTGTTCATTTATAGCTTTTTGTAAGCACCATATAGACATTTTTGTATCTTCTCCAATACTTTTAATGGATTCCAGTGACTATTTACAGACTAAGTGAGGGCTTCATTTTGAGCCAAATAGTATTGGTTTTGCTTTCCAACCTATATGTTATTTGCTAGTTACTTGGATGTCATAGCCTCTTTGGTTGAACTTTCTCCTATTCTGTTTTGTCTGCCCTGTCTGTATTCTATTCTTATAACCTTTAGAGAATGTTTTCTGGGTCACATCCAAGACTGTATTTGTTCAGGTGAACTTCAGGAAATTTCAGGGTAAAATAATCCTTCATTCTAACAGTCTGCAGTCTGAGGGTAATTTAAATTGATCAATCAAAGTGATGTCAGGTATTACTATCTGGGGTTACAAGTAAACCTATGTTTAGGGAGGAAAACTGTCTAAACAAATGCATGTCTATGAAGTTAATACTTAAGAAGATCTATGAGCAAGAGGAAAAACTATTATACCATCTTTTCCATCTCATATATCACTTAATCCAAAGTGTGCTTGTTTGACGTCTCCATTTCCTGTTTGGATAATGCATATGTGCTAAGTTCTGGTGATGAGTTATTTGTTTGTGCAGTGGGATTTCATATAATCAAAATGAAAATGTTTAGAGCTGCACATCAAAGCCAGTATCATAATTAGTTAGCATTAAAACCTCACTACTTCAATAGAAGGAAATACCAAGTTCCTCACACCAATTCCAAATAAATAAGCATTTCAAATTAAGAAAATGATATGCTATGCTTAGATCTGTCTGTGTCTTAACCCCCGCCTTCAGGGCCAAATCAGGGGATTTCAGAGTGCTGCTTCCTATCTTCTAGTAAAAACTGCCTGCTCATTACTGGTTTTCTAACCTGCAAACTCATTCAGCCCCACAACCTGACACACGAAACTTGCCACACAAGTTTCTGGATCCAGGATAGTATGAAAAAAAGTATCTGTAACAATCTGTGCTGAGGACCAGATAGCACCTGATGGGGTTAAACTACCCTATGGCCCAAATTAAATGTTCAAAGCCATGGTTTCCCTTTCAATTACATGCAATATTGTGAGTCTATAACCAGGTTCTTAAAAACTTTATCATAGCATTCTGTGGGTTATCATTTTCTTATTACCTGGTGTCATTCCTGTTAGTAATTACGTTATCTAATGGCTAAGATGCACAGAAATGCTAACTGGTAGTAGGACTATGTAACTCTTCTTGCATAACTGTTTCTGCTGTGTATTTTTAAATAGAAAACATTTTTTAAACAGTCAATGAAGGAGGAGGAAGAGGCTGCTGCTGCCACTATATCCCCTACCACAGCAGCCATCACAACATCACTCTTTATACTATCTGTTAAGTGCAGTAAAACTTCCATGTAATTTGGACACACATGGGTGTCTATGTTTAGAAGCAAACTTGCAAACTTCATAAATTAATATAGCAGGAATGCATTAATAATTATTTCCTTTTATTCTAGGTAAGTTTCATTAAATCAATAGACACTTCATTTATCTTTTTAGGACTTACTCGATGGTCAGTGAGAAAACTGATCTTAGCTACAAGAGTAATTCCAATGCAGGTTTTATCCCTTTTGGTTTCATACTATTGATAGACTATCACGGTTCTGACACATCCTTTTGAAACAGCATGAGACATTTAGCTGTTTCAGAAAACACTGATGCAAAAGAGGTAGTCATCTGTTATGAGACTAGCTCAAAAACTAGAATTCAAAAAGTTTCATAGCTTTTTGAAAATTAGTACATCTAGTATGTTAAATTATCAAGTAAAATTGTGACTACTTTGTTCATGCAAAGTCTGCAGGATTAAAATATTCTTTAAAGAGATGTTTATTTTTGGACAGGCTTATTGAGTTGTCTCCTATTTTATGTTAAAGTAGCTGATCTCAGGAGTCACAGGGTGTTCAGATTTAGAAAGACACCCTTATTTTTTAGAAAATTAATTTTCAGAGTCTAATGGAAACAAATAAAAATGTCTCTAATAAAATCTTTTTAGAACATTTAATTTAATGACTCTTCTGGAGAAAAAGGGGAAAAGTAACAAAAGGTTACAAGTTTGGACAATAATTAGCCATGAAAGTATATGCTTTATTTTCAGTAGCTGTAGATTGCTGTGTATGTTTCTAATGCTTTCTGCCACAGGAACATAATTCTTGGGTTTTTGTGCTTGTTCCTTCCCCTTAAACCTACATACCTATGAAAACATTAACTGGTTTTCGGTTTTCTGAGCAGCAGACACTAATTATAAAGGCACAAATCCAGCAACTGGACCAGTTCAGATGGAGCGTGCCCTTGCGCAGCTGAAGACCTTGGAGTCCCAAGCTGTCAGAAGGACCAGCCTGCATTGATCTGTCTGTATCATCAGAGTGTAATAATAATTCAGTCCAAAACCATAGCTTCAAGGAAACACAATGCTCATGAAAGATACCATTCTGATAGCTGTCAAAAGACAGTGCCTTACTTTTTCCCATGAGTAGGACAGTTTTAGCTACAGCAAATCAAGTTTTATATGGGTATAACACTTCATTTCTGTCCCTGAGATACCCTGAATGATTTATTTTATTGACCCACTTAGTGTCTGGTTTTATCTATTGCAACAGCCATTCCAATCTAGCAAGCGAAGCCGATATTGAGAGAGCTGTATGAAGTTAAGACACCTGTCATCCACTTGCAACAATCAGCATATTACACAAGGGCTCAATTGCAGAGAATAGCAGAGGCATGTGGAGACATGTCTGAGCCTAAACCATAATTTTTTTCTGCAGATGCTTTAAATGGGTATTAATACTAGTAGATACATATGTGCTTAGCATTAGATATCTTAAAACACTAAAAATTACGAAGTTCTTGAAAAGCCCGGCTCATCAGAGTGCTGCTTTTAAACTGGAAGAGTGTTGACTGGGATTTTAAAGGGAGATTAGTGGGAAATCATATATTCTCAGATGAAAAGATTGGAAAACAGAAGTTTCACAGACAATTTTGGAGACATTTTCTTGCAATGTGAATTGTGTAAGTATTAATTATTTCTTTTTTTCAGAAGGTCGAGACTGAATGTTTGGAAATCGGGTGAGCTGATGTTTACCATTCTCGCTTTCATTCAGCGTACCCTCCACGAGGTCCAGCGGGGGCAGGTCGCGGGCGCTGGAATGGCAAGTGGTTAACACCGGGCCCGATAACGCCGGTTCCTAGCGGGTCCGTGGCGGGAGACCGGGAAAGGACCGCTGGTTATTTAAACAGCCAGGATGGCGGGTCTGCACTTATCCAGGCTGTTTGTTGGGGCTCTCCCTTGGGGCGGCAGCTACGACGACTGCGGCAGTGACCGGGAGCACAGCAGTCCGACCCTGCGAGGAGCCGGCTGCCCGCGGCGGCTGCCGGCGGGGCCGAGAGCCGTGCGGACGGGGCCTCCTGCGTCCCGCTTGGCTCCTGCAGGGCCCCGGGCACAGGCACCCTGCCGCGGCCGTCGGTGTGAGCACGGGGAACGTCAGTGTGAGGGGGCCGGACCTGGGCAGGGCAGGGAGTCCGCGTCCCATCCCTCCCCGCCCCTCGCTGCGGCTCCCTCCCTCGCTCACTCCCTTCCTCCGGCTGGGGGCGGCCGGGTCGGCGCTTGCCGGGATCCTATTCCTCCTCCCTCGGTGCATGGTCGTGGCGGGAGCGGGGGAGGGTGATCCCGGCGGGGCGCGGGCCGGAGGCGGCGGCGGGAGCAAAGCCCCAGCGAGGAGGAGCCGCCACTGCCCGGCCGAGGTGAGGGGGGGGCGGCCCCGCTGAAGTTGTGAGGGGGAGGGAGGACAGGGACGTCTGGGCGCGTTTCCATTCATTGCCATGCGGCGCCCGAGCTGCAGTTCCCCTCGGGTCGGGGCTTGTAACCTCAGGACGGGCCGGGAAACCGCCGGGGGGCGAAGAGAGTACGGGGCACGGCGCGGAGGTAACGGCGCGGACAGGGCCGTGGCGCGGAAAGAGCCGCCCAGCGTCCGCCAGCGAAGCGGGAAGAAGGGAGGCACCCGCTGGCCCCTTCCCCGCGGGGCGTCCATAGCCGCCGGGCTGCCTCCCCGCTCTTTCCTTCCCTCCCTCGGGCGCGGAGGTGCCGCCGAGCCGCCAGCCGCGGAGGGACGCGGCTCCTCCGCCCGCGGAGAGGGGTTGCCCCAGGCACACGTACGTAGCGCTGAGCGGCCGCGGCTGCCGTCGGGGTGTCCGCTGCTGGCCGCGGGGAGGCGGCCCGGGGCTGCCAACGCTCTCTCCCGTTCCGTTTGTGGGGCGAGCGCCGCGAGGAGCGGGGCGGGGACGCGGGCCCGAGGCGGGCAAAACGGCGGGGCGCCGCCCGCCGGGAGCGGTCCCGGGGCGCCTTCATGCAGGAGCCGAGGCGTGGTGAGAGGGGGGATCGGGAGAGGAGGTGGCCCCGGCCGGGCCTGCAGCCACGGCTGCGGCACCTGCAGCCCCTCCGTGGGGTCGGAGACGGGGACGCTCACGTCCTCAGCGAGCTGACCGGGGGAGCAAGGGTTCAGGGCTCGCCTTGGCTCACTCTCTCTTCGACGTGTTCTTCCTTCCTCTCGCTTTTCTGCGCTTTTTGACTTGTGTGTGTATGAGGGTATTTTGTTTCTCAGGGTCCTTATAGGAAAGGGCGAGAAGTAGACGGCACAAGTGACTAGTGGAGGTTTGTTGGTAATTTAGGCGTCGCTCCGAATGAGCTCGGTAACACGCAGCTGAGATTGGATCCCACAACTCAGAAGTTGCCGGTGCGCTGGCAGAGCTGTGTCCGGACAAGTGCGAGCACTGCCAGTACCTGATGGCAGGGCGGCTGGGTTGCTCCATCGTTTACACAGAGCCAGAAGCAGGCAGACGAGACGGTGTGAGTGTGTGCATCCTGAAAACAGATGTGTTATTAGGAATAACTGAAAACAATTAAAAAGCTTTAGCTGACCTTATGTAGGAGAAAACATTATATGTGTTAATTGAAAGGTTTGGCTTTCGTAGGGGAACATTCCTAGGCACCATTACAGATACCTTAATGAAAATGTCTGCTCAGCCCCAGTCCTGCAACGGGTTCTGGCTGCAAAAGCTCACGTCGGCAGGGAGCCCCCTTGTTTTCAGGGGGTTTACTTTGGTCACAGAAACCTTACAGAGCTGTAACTCACTGAGGCCTAAATACATGCTGTGCACAAAGTGGGTTCTTACAAAGCATCAGTGACACTAAAATCCGTGTTCCACTTTATTTTTCTGAATAAAACATTTTACAAATATACAATCCCAATTAATCTCTGTCACTTTCTTCTCCTTTCCATCCATTGCTAGTTGCAGGGTACAGACAGACCATCAGTCTGCTCAATTAGGGCAGTTGTTAATGAGAGGGTTTTATCTCAGACACAGTTTTCATGGAAATATTCCTCAATTTTCACTGCATATGCTAGTTTCAGCCACTCCAGCTTTAATCACATCACAGCCTTCTTCACAGGTTTGCTCTGTCTGGGTCGTGGCGTGAGTTTAATCAGTATCTGAGAAATTGCCCGCTTTACATTTTTTTATTTAATCTGCTGTTTTTATTAAACATTCTGGGAAATGCTTGCGAGATAATGTATTTGCATGTCAGGCAAGTAATAGTAATGTCATTTGCTTTTAAGAGTATAAATTACTGGGACCGGGTGCAGCATTTCTGTATAAGAGTGTCGTAGGTCTTTTTATTTTTTTTACCTTTTTAATCAAACCATATTCTTCCACATTTTCTCGCAGTCACTCATATGTGTGCTTTCCTGGCAAGTTTGGATCAGGAACACTGCTGGCTAAGGCTGAAAGGAAGCCAGTAATTTTTCATGTTCTAACTTGTAGCTGTGAAAATTGCTTGTGGTGTTCTGTAATACAGTAGGACAATGACCTATTAACTGCTATATGCTATTGCATCAGCGGAACCAAGCTGGACTGCAGGTGACTATATAGCTGGCACCAGGCAAGAAGCCCAGTGTTTTGTTTTGTGTATGGTGTAGACATTACTGTTTAAATAATCATTACATGAAAAGGAAACTGCATCACTATTTTCCTGAGAGATATGAAGAACACAATTCTTCATCGAAATTTGTATTTCCAGAAGCTTCTCCTTTGTTAGACACTTGGAGTACCAGTTGAATGGCTCCCCAGTAAAAGAGAAGTAGTTCTTAAAATGAGAGGACATGTTGAACATGGGGTCCAGCTCCTAGCTGAAGTAAGATTCCTGGTTATTCGCTGAAGGCGATGACCAGCTTCTGGGAATTTCAGCCTCAGCCTCTTAAAGGTAACTTGTTACAAGAGGAAAAGGAAACAGTTTCTTCACATAGGAACACCCCCAATGAGGAGGCATAGGGCAGCCCCAAAGCTCTTTGGTGAAGCTTGGAGGGTGGTGAGGATGGCTGCTCTGCTCTCCCTAGCTGTCCTTGCTTCCTACACACATGTATGTTTATGCACAGGCACAAGCACACGCGGCTCCTCTTGTTGACTGACCCTTTGCACCATCCCATCTGCAGGAAGGAGAGCAAAGATCAACTTCTGAACTGCTGGTGGCTTTTGGCAATGAGAGAAGCCGTTTTGTGCCCCCATTCCTTATTTTCCCATGAACAGGGGCCTCCTGTGTCTCTCCATTTGCCTCTTCCCTCTCTGTTTTCAGTGCCTCCCTTCCCCCACAGTAGTTCCCATTTCTCTGCTTTCTGCCCAGGGGATAAATCATTTGTGGTGTCAACATTCTGAACTCACTTGGGAAAAAGGGCAGAGGTGGTGAGTGGCTGGAAGGTGTGTTACTGGCTCTCAAGAGTCCTTTCTTTGATGCAGAGACAATTGCTGATGTGATTGTATCTGACAAGTCTGTTAAAATGATGGCAAAGATTTTTGCTTACATTGTATTTCCCTCCTGGTTTTACAGCTTTCACAAAAATTGACAGAATTCTTCCAGGTCATGGTGCCTAAAATCTGCTCTGGAAAGGTGGAACTAACAGGGTGTGTTCTAAAATCACCTTCCTACATATAGATAAACTAGAATTAAGCTGAATGTATTGCATTTTTAAGGACCAGATAAAAAATAGTGTTATCACTTGTCTTTTAAAATTGCTGAGGAGGTATGGTCGGATACTGTGAAAGCTGTATAAAAGACAGTTTTATTATTCTATTTTTAAACAGTCTTCTAAGTAAAGCAAATAGTTTGAGTCATTTTTCTGTTATATTATTGAAAGTAGTTAATGCATTTTGGAAAATATTTTAGTGCTGATTTGAGATATTAAATCTTCATAATTGCTTTTGTTTCTGCTTAGATTTTAGGAGGTCAGACATAAACCACAGATAAGCATTTCAACACCAGTTAATCAGAGAATTTTCCTAGAAATATTTTCCTAGAATAGTTTTGTGGAAAGTAATTCCAAAGAAAACAAAACCCACAATGAAAAAATGATTAAATTCTAAATTTGCTGCAAAAGCAAGTAAATGACTGCAAATGTGCCTGATCTACATGGTGGATCAGGAATATATCTGAAATTGTGAACTCAGGGAATGCATGTGACAAGTGGGCAATTACCTTTTCAATAACTGAGCACATATATATCACAGCAGAAAATATTCAGACTGTTGTGTTCTCACATTCAATAGCATTCAGTTTCTGACTGAGTATATGTAGTTAAAAAAATACATCAGTCTGTTGCTGAAGGTTAATTTCTCCAGTTTTTCTTCTGCTTCTCATAATCATACTATCTCAGCTTGGAGCTGTATAGAAAAGTTAGATGTTAGCTCTTCAAAGAAGAATCCAAACTGTTTAAGACATAGCTGCATGAGCAGAATGCTGCAGCAGTATTTGTTCCTGAAAACATTTCTTATATTGGCTTAAATGTTGCCGGTTGGTGTTTCCTGAGGCCCACAGTGAAAGCATGGAAACTAAATCATAAACCATGAAAATGAAACACTGTAAAAAGAGAAAAAATATCTTTGAGAAAGCATCATACTGTGTTCCAGCCAGTAAGAAGACTATAATAAATGAACCCAGACACAAAGAAAATCTGACTTTCAGCTGATTTTCAGATCTTTTAGTTTTTCGCTTTATAGTTTCTAGCTCTCAGAAAGGTTTAACAAAACAATATTGCTGAAGCAGCTGCACAGCTTCCTTTGTCACTGGTGTCAATACTCCATTTCAAATTACTTTGTCTTAGTACTGTCTTATTATCTTGAAGACTGTGGAGGTATTGTTAGATTCATGTTTTATACATGGTATCTAACATCTTACCAGTGAAAATGACTTGAGTTTGAATTAGCTTTAGAGTTCACTGATTTTCATGTTTGCCAACACCTGACATTGCATGCATTGTATGTATTCTCATGCATTGTTTATGACAATTTACCAGTTATTAATAAAAAGCATTATTAATGCTGTCACTCTGTTCCAGATGAATAACAGTAAGTTTTGTAGATAAAATCATATAATAAGCTTTAATAGTAAAATTGATATTTCTTTTAAGGTCTGATTTTAGATTGTTGGCCTTTTCATCTTGCAGGATTCTTTTTCATCCTGAGTAGGTTCTTCTGTTATAGTGCTTTAGAAAAAATCTTGCAAGTTTTCTTCTAATAGAAATGATTAACAGGATAGTTGTAGTAAGTACACTTTGGGCCGGGTCTAAATTGAATGTTGCATTGTCTTATTAAAAGCTGCAGAGTTTTTGAACCAGCTTAGTTCAAGCAATGTGGCTTGTCAGTTGCTGAGACTTTGGGTAGCTGTGGCAGAACTTTCTTGGTTCAGCTTCCAGGCATAATCCCTTAAGCCTGTTTGGAAAGAATCACCTGTGATGTGGGAGGATAAATTCAGTCTCTCTATTTGATCTTATACTGAGTTTGCAGATAGGGTGCCAGTTGGTGCCATCTGTGTTTATAGATTTTGCAATAGTATTCACTAGGAGATTATCTGAAAGCCAAATCAGTTTACATAGGTCAGTGAATTGCAGCGTGCAAAGGCTTATGTCTGGGATCACTATAAACAGGTTTTTCAGAGTTTTCATTGAAAAACTTATGAGGTCAAAACCTGACCTCATAGCTAAAATGCATGGTGGTGCTAATGCACCAGTTTTATGTTCTTATAAATGTGTTTGAGAGAAGCTTTATTTTAAAGGTTACATACTCTTGTTTTGTCTTTCAGTGTGTGTGTATTGCTCTGATACGTCCTGTGCAAGCAGGAATTTTGTGGAGGAAAAGCTGTAACAAAAAATATTTTCAGATATAGAGTGGTGGACTGTTTTCATGAAATGTTAAGTAGGTGATGTGTATGAAGTGCTGTAAATACAACTACTGTTCCTGCAGTAAAGTACCTGTAAAAGAGAAGGTGCTGCAGTTAAGAGTACAGTTTGTCAGATGTCTAGATTTTAATAATGTCCTCGTTTCAGCTGGGATAGAGTTAATTTTCATCCTAGTAGCTGGTACAGTGCTGTGTTTTGGATTTAGGATGAGGCTAGTGTTGATAATGCAGTGATGTTTCTGTTGTTGCTGAGCAGTGCTTGCTCTTAAGTCAAGGACTTTTCAGCTTCTTGTGCTGCCCTGCCAGTGAGGCTGGAGGTGCACAGGAAGTTGGAGGGAACACGGCCAGGACAGCTGACCCTAACTGGCCACAGGGGTATCCCATGCCATATGGCATTATTCTGGGCATATAAAGCTAGGGGAAGAAAGAGGTCTGGGGGCATTTTGAGTGATGGTGTTTGTTTTTCCAAGTAACCATTATACCTGATGGAGCCCTGCTTTCTCGGCAATGGCCCTAAACACTTTCCTGCTGATGGGAAGTAGTGAATGAATTCCTTGTTTTGCTTTGCTTGCATGTGTGGCTTTTGCTTTACCTATTAAACTGCCTTTATCTTAACTCCCGAGTTTTCTCACTTTTGCTCCTCTGTAAGATTTTCCTCCACATCCCACAAAGGGGGAGAGTAAGTGAGCAGCTGTGTGGTGCTGAGTTGTTAGCTGCGATCAAACCACAACAACTAAAGTCAGATTGGTACAAAATTTCTCAAAAGAGTTCTTTGTGTGCAAAAAATGGCAGCATCTTTCTACATAACTGTTTAGTACCGATGAATAGTATGTATTGAATTGTGCTTGTAATATGAATAGTGGTGGGTATCTCATACGAGTACTATTGCTTTCTTAGCCTTGTATAGAACTCACTTTATTTCACAAAATAGGGCAGGAAGTGTAAGTGGCTGTGATGACAATTTTAGCAATTGTAACTCTATTTCAGAGCAGATGCCTGGTAGAACCTGAACATCATTCTGCACAGGCAAGTCTGAGTAATTAGGAGTTTGTAAGAAAATTTCAAAGGTAAGTTCTAGTCTAAATCTGGTAACATATTCTTTTATAGCTTTTATATGTTGAGGTTAGTTGCATGTGTGTTAATTTTGAATTCATAACTTGTGGATTTGTTTCTGTGCTTTTAGAAAATTGTTTTAACTTACTAGTTCAACATCAAGTGGTGGGCCAAGCTGGGAATAGAATGAAATTACAGTTTTATGCTTAACAGAAAGTTTCATGCAGTGTTATATCTTCTCTCTGCCTTGATTTTTCTCAGAACAGTGTTGCTGTGGTGTGGTTTACCTTTCAGGAGTTAACAAAGGTCTAATTTTCCTCCCTGTTTAAGTTTTCTTTAAGCTACTAATAGACATAGTACAAGACAGCTGGCATGCACGATTTTTCACAGACTGCCCAGCTGATTGATTTGCTGAGATAATTTAACAGAGATATCCAGTTTGCAGAAATGTGCATGAGGTTTGTGTTGTGCATACATGTTTATTCAGTCATTAGTCATGATCATGACTGCATAAAATCAATGTAATTACCTTCAACCAGTCTTTATATCTAAGTGACCCAGACTGCATTCCATGACAGCCCTGACAGTTTGAATTAGAGCTTGCCTTTCATCGCAGCCAAATTTGGAGTACAGAAATATCCGCCTTTCTTGAGTTTGCTTAGTGCAAGAATGGTACATGTTAGTGTGAAAGAGTGAAAGTCCAGTCTAAAACAGAGCCTAAGGAGAGTTCTAATTCATTTGGCACTTAAGCAGCCCATGTAAGTAGAGTTTACCTAGTTTTTCTGTTGCACATTACATACATTGCACAGAGGATGTGCAATCTTTTGCTTTCAGTGTGCCTCAGGATTGTTGTGCATGCATGCATGCATTGTGCTCTCCATAGTATGCATCTGCTTCTAAGCCGCATTTAAGGAGTGTCTTAAAGGGAAGGTCAGAGAATAGAAGTCCATGCTTTCAGCTATTTCTCCAGTTCTTGGCAGCTAGTCTTCCTCTCTTTCCACAGGCTTCTTGGAGCTGGACAGGGAAAAGGTCTGAATGAATAGTTTATGTGTGAGCAGGTTGTTTGTAGCCTTATTTTTTTCAAGGCAGCCCTGTAACAGCCTCTTTACCCCACTTTTTTTTATTAATCACTGAAAAGAAAAGGTTCTGCCTCAGGTCCCAAGGAAAAGACCATAAAAAGGTGGGACTAGAAGAGGCCTTATGAAGTCATCCAGTCCATTCATTTGCCCCAGGATAGGATCATTCATATTTGTCACCTGTGACTTGTTCTAAGGAACTCAGTAGTCTCCCATACATCATCATGTTATGCAATTCACACCTTCTTTGTTGCTGTTTAACACCATAACTGCCCATGCTGTATCTGTCTTGGACAAAAAGAATAATTGTTTTTCTTCTTACAATGTGTTTTATTATGTTTCTTCTAAGCTATCATGGCCTCTTTTTCTTTAAGTTCAGTTCTTTTACCTCACAGGTACTGTTTTCTATACACCAGTTATTTTTGTTGGTTTTCCTTGGGTTATCTTCCATTACTTCACATCTATTTTGTTCTGTCCAAGTTAAGACTGTATTTGACCTGAGGTTTTTATGATGTTGAGTAAAATGGAGTAGTATCTTCTTAAAACTTACTGACACAACACATCTTTTTTGCAGCACTGTGATTTTTTTTCATGGTCAGGCAGTGATCCACCAGATCCTCATCTAAGGATGCGTCTTCTAAGACATTTTTCACACTGATCATTATAGAGCTGGCTATTTCTGCCTAGCTGTATCATCTTGCACATGTTCTTACTGAAGATGACATTATTTTTTCAGGTCATTCCTCTAGGTCTTCATTTTGAATTCCTATCTTTTCTTCCAATAAACATTCTACCTTTTCTAAATTAACACTGCCTGGTAATAAAATAGCTTACTTTATTACATAATGCAACTCCTGAAAATACTGGAACAAATTTCTTTGGAAACCTTAGCTAAAAAAAGGCAAAAAAAAAAAAAATTAACTCAGTCTCCTTTTATGCTTGTAATGACCCTTTTCAGTGAAGGAAAGGTAGAAAAGAGAGAAAATATTAGGATAAAGTGTTTTCCTTGTAGTGCAAGTGATTTAAATCAGCTTTGGGTATTGAAGAAACTGTGGAAAGAAAAATTCATCAGACTCCTGATAGTCCTGTGGACTGTGAAAAGCAATTCATGCCAATTATAATGCTGAGAAACGTCCTTTCCCCACAAATTTTTTCCATTAATTTACAGGTGATAGAGATAAATATTTTCACAAGAAAACTACTGGCCTTCATCCTTGTCTATTTTTGTAATATTAATTGCAGTTAATTGTGTAATCAAAGGCTGTTGAAAAAATGCACTTTCAGGGATAGTAGCTATAGTTAAATAAGTACAAGTGTGTGGAAGAGGAAAACATAAAGGTCAAACTCAGAATTAAATGTCCGTAAGAAGGCGGGTTAGAACAGAATTTGAGGAACAAGTTGAGGAGGAAGAAGTCTGATGCAGAGAGCCTGTAGGGCCCAGATTATTGGGGAATAAAAAGAACATTCAGGGAAAGTAAAGCCATAGAAGAAAGACTAAGTGCATGTTTTGCTTTTTCAGTTCACTGCAGGGGCAATCAGAGATGTTTAATACCTTCCATACAAAGAACAATTAGTGAGGAGAAGAGACAACTGGGATTGTGATGAGAGTTTTATAAAAACATGAACAACATGGTGAGGGTGATAAGGATCAGTTGTTCATTGTCCCAGTACAAGAACTAATGAGTGTGGAAATGAAACTAGCGGGTGTTGTGCTCAGAACAGCATAAAGAGTTTTATTTCATGCACATAGCATTAAGCTGTGTAACCTCACAGGATATGGTAGATACTGAAAATTTATACCAATTCAAAGGGAGACTGGACAAAATGAATGGAGGAGAAGTCTGTGGGGATTACTAAATACATAAGCTTGACCTCTGGCTTTGAAAGTCCCTGAGCTGCAAATTATTGGAGACTGGAGCGTATTTGGGGAAAGTATGACTAAATGCTTACACTGTTCTTATCTTCTTCCCCAGACATCTGCTTTTGGCTGCTCTTGGAGACAGGGGTACCGAGTAGAAGATTTGACCTGGCATAATTTTATATTTGTCTTTTTAAATTGTAAAACTCAAGACACATCTTTCTGTGAGTTAGCAGCTGAGGGTAGCATCTGCAAATCTTGTACTTTGTAGAACCAAAGCATTCTATTGATTTTCCTTACAATTTAAGACATAAGTACGTTTTTAATAAAGCACAAAAGTTACCATGAACATTTGTTTGTCTTCTGCCAGTTGGCGTCAGCTACAAATTACGTTTCATTTCAGTCATTCTAACCTGCCAGATGAGATAATACTCATTGTCTCATTTAGGCAATCTAAGCAGCTATGTCTGTAATCCTAACTTGATTTATTTTCTCCTCTGAGTGTGAAATTATATTGAATGTGGAAGTTTTTCTTCTCTCTGCCCTTCTCCCTTCTACTATAGATAATTTTAACTGCTGAAATGAACACAGAGTATGTGAGATTCCCTGCAGAGTTAGAGAAAAGACTGAAAGCTCTTAGATCTCTGACAGGGACAGAGCAGTATAGAGGGAGGAGGATGCTGTGTTACTTTTTGTTCTGCAGACTCTAATTTAATGGATTGATTTAGAGCACTGATTCAATGGTATGTCTTTAACACACTCACCAGCAGATCAGAACCCCATAACCATACAATGCAAACATCTCATGTAAACATACCTTGTCATCCCCAATTTTAACGTTAACCTTGTATTATTAGATTTTCTGCTCTGTCAGGTATCGTTCTTCTCTCTGTGACTGTCATAATGCCAGACCAGGTATTGTTTGTCTCCTTCAGCTGGCATGAAGTCAGCAAGAATGCAGCATCCTGCACTCTGGCAGATTTGACAGAAATGTGGTTGTGTCTGCACCTGCTCAGGGAGTAAATTTGTACTGCATGGTGATCATACCAGATGGTAATGTACCAGATGGTAATCTGGCATTATTGAAGACACAGCCATGTGTTACACACGCATTCTTTACTTTTCTGTCATGTTTTAATGTATTTCATGCAATTTTACTGAGTTTTCCAAAGTGACTGTGGTGGCTAAATGAACAGTGGCTTTCCCACTAGACTGTGTCTGCAGGCTTCTTCATGTTTTACCACCTAAGTGTTTCCTCTATTCTTGTAATACCAAATAAACAATTTTATCCTCCTTTTCTCTGTGGTCTGAGGCATGAGGGAAAGTAACTTTGGCTGGAGGTAGAAAGCCTGTGCAGTGATTATACTGCCACAGAGTGTTTTGTGTTTTTAGTACCAGGTATTAGACTGTCCCATGTTACTGGTGGTAGAGTTCCCAGGTTATCCTGTGCTGCTGTAATGGAGGCTGAGTTAAAGAAGCAAGGATTATATAGGTTTTAGGAAGCTCCTTCCTGAGCCTTTGAAGTCAGTTCCGTCTGTTGCTGAAAATAGATTGATCAGACTGAAACTCAGTTTACTTCACATACCAAAGTGGGCGTTACTGAATTATGCGGCTTTGGAGGTGGTGAAGGAAAGGCAACATTTGGGTTTGTGTAGGTGAGACTATTGAAGTTTGTTGTAAATAACTGAGTGCTGTTTTGTTCTTTTTGGCATGTTTGTGTATAGTAGCTACTTTGATCTCTACACATTGAGTGAACGTTAATTGATGTTACTACAGCAGAGGTGTTTTGTGGCTACCTTAAGAATACACTGTAGGAAAACCTGGCGGTATTCTCATGTTCAAATATCATCATCTGACACCTGCAAATATTTGAACTGATGGTGCATTTACATATAACAAATAGAATTCTCTTCTCTGAAGATTTATTAAAGCTATGCCAAATACAATTAATCATAGTCAACAGCATCACAGTTGAGAATTTTGGAATTGATAAAGGAAGGTAAGTTCTGTGTTTAGACAGAGAAGCTGTCCAGCTATTCTGTTGGACAAAATCACGTCTTCTGTATGGACAGGGGAAGGTTCAGCCATGTCATTAACTCATTATACAGAGAAGTATGTCAGGTAACATGAAGCTACTGTTTAGATACCTAACAGTCTGCCTTTATGTTGAAGAACAATGCAAAGTTCTTTGCTAGATGACTAGGGAATATACTCAAGGGTTCATACTTTAGATACAAGCTGTGAAAACAGTTCAAAGAAAATCTTTTAAATGCTTTTTTCTCCATTTAGCCTTTTGCTATTGATTTATACTCCAAAAGAAAAAAAAAGAAAAATGACCTTCTATCTAGCTATTAATCAATTTATTGATTGATCATGACCTAAAATGTAGTACCTAAGAGAGTGATTATTCTTCTGACTTTTAATGTAATCAGACCATACTGTTCAGGAAAAAACTGTTAAACACTCCTTTTGGAATTCAAAGAAGCCTTTACTAGCATTCTTGCCACCTGCAATAATCATGGTTAAAATTTTAACGCTAAGACTGCTACTGTGAGTAGTAACAACACATATATGTGAAGTTGCCAGATATTTTATACTTCATTTTATATTATGATTCCTAAAGATGTCAGAAATTGTCTCAAATGAAAAAGTTACAGCATTGTCTTAAAGATTAGTTTAATAACCAATTAACAAATCTTCCCTTTGAAGTTTTTCATTCCAAATCCTCATCTATGGTCATAGAGTTCTCTGCTAAGGGATAGTCTATGTTTGTAGGCACTGATGTTTATTGCTTCACTTTCCATTCATGCTTGCTTTTGTGACTAAGTAGAATCATTATTTTACTGACTACATTTTTTTTTCAATGATAATGAGTTCACATTTGCATCAAACAAGCCAAATAATTTGGAAAACAAATACGTCTCTTTCCAGTGTACTTTCCTTTATCAGAAAGACTGAACAAAGACAAATACTGATGAAAATCAGTGCTATCATAACCCAGTTGTGTTTTTCTGTGTATGATAATGAGAAAGGTTATTTACAGACATTGGTTAATTAAAATCCAGTGCCTTAGACCTGTGTCTGTCCATCTGGGCCAAGGCATCATTCATCAGCTGAGGGGAGCCATATATGTGTAGCCATCTTTGCAAACACATGTAATATACTCCATATTACCTCTAAAATCAGGCATTATGGCTCATTTCAGGAAGATGTTGGTCTGATAAATGAAGAATGGACAGTTACAGTCCCATTGTATGATGAAGCAGTTTGCAATCTAGGGGGAAACAAAACTAACTGATACTTGGGGTTTGTGGGCTTAGATCATTATGCTCCTCACCTCAATCTCAAAAATATAAATTCTTAAAATTTGTGAAACTTATTTCCCATTTCTTTTTTAGAATCATGGAATCATAGAATGAAAATCAGTGTTTTGTTTTTAACCTTAGTTTCCCATGGTTTTCTGCAAAGCCTGGGAAGCTTGAAACATCATTGTGTATCTCCTTATTCAGAGAGGAAGCAGGTATGGTCAAGTGTGTTTTTCCTCAAGGACCGTATTTGGTAAAAATAACTAAAAACCTTACATGAAATAGTAACAAATAAGCACTAGCTTTATATTCACAGATGTCCAGAAGAGTCCTGTATGCAGGCCATTGTCCTCATAAAGAGAGGAGCAGGCAGAAAGTATAAGGGACAGTGCCGGCCATTGTCCTCATAAAGAGAGGAGCAGGCAGAAAGTATAAGTGACAGTGCAGGAGTGAGTGCAAGGGTTCAACAGATTCCAGAATCTGGGCTCAGGGGAGGAGTGCTCTGTTGTCTTTGGATCGCCATGGACATCTTGATTTTGATTGTGAGAAGCAAAAAGCATACTTCTCAATCTGTGTTTATCTCATTACGAGATGATAGAAATAGTCTGTCTGCTGGTCTTGTTCAAAAATAATAAATATGTTCACCTACTAGTTCTGTCTGCTGTGTGCAACTGGCAACTTCCTAAAGTCTTTTTGCTGCACACTGCTGTTCTGGTTTTGCATATCATTTGAATTATTTGATCTTGGATGAGTTACATGTCCTTGTAGCTCTGGATTTAACTAGTTCAAATTTAATGTGGTGGGTTTTTTTCTTTAACATGCGCATGCTGTTACTCCAGTAATGGTTAACTAATGATGTAATACCTCTGTTTTTGAACCAAAAGAGGAATGAAAATTGCTGCTCAGCATTGTCCTTACTGAGTAGATGCTGATGCATGTTTTAAGCTTTAAATCTTAATTTTTCCATGCATACTTTTTTTGTGTGTGTATGTCTTCATTTGACCAAGATAAAGATTTAAAGGGGAAAATTACTATGTATGGCTGTAGTCAGCCTAAACCTGTCTATGCAGCAGAAGCTTCATCTCTTTTCTTCTTTTTACCTTTTTTTCTATGAAGTTTGCATGTTCTCACAGTGGAATAAATGACTCAGTAGCTGGTCCTTCCCCTCTGGATTATACAGCTGCTGAGAGCCAAGTTTTTGAATTGCTCTGATTTAATCTATCTTATTTTGAAGATAGGGTACATTTGGTTTCTAAAAAAGGCAGAAATTCTTTACCTGTCAGCCAGCTGGAGGAGAAGCAACTTTTGAATGAAAAAATTAATATTCCTTCTATTGTAATATAATGTGATCAGGAAGTAGTTGGTTTTCCTTTTCCTTTTGGATGGAGGTTTGGGTGTTTGTAGCTTGAAGGCTGGCACAAGATGATTCATAACCAGATCTGTGATTGCTGACCATGGTTCAGAGAGCTCTGTAGTTCTGGAGGCTTTTGTATCTTGAAGTTTAAAAAATAAATGAAGCAATCAATAGAAGACTTTCGTCTAAAATTAATGTGTTTCTTTGGTCATGTTGGAATTACTTGGGAGTGCTAGCCTGTGCAGCGTCCTGAATCCTCAATCCTTAAATGCCACTGGGATGCTTGATGTTCAGTGTAGCGATGGTTCTTGAGGTGCTAGGAACCATTTAGTCAATGTCTCTCTCTACTTTTCTAGCCCTACATAAGAGATCTGAGCATTGCCCTGAGTTGGGTTAGTTGCTTCATCATTAGTGTGTGTGACTTTCTGGAGGGAGTGTGTGGTCCAAGAGACCTCACAGATTTCCTGGACATGGCCCACACTGTAGCTGTGTCTGTTGTTTATTATATCCTTTCAGAACAGAAGATAAGCCCGTTTCCCTTATGAATATGTTCTTTTTTTTTCTTTTTTTTTCATATGCTTAAATGAGTTTCTGCCTTTGGAGGGAAGTTATTTTGGCTCCCTTTCACTTGTCTTTATACTAATGTTTTTGCTCAGTTCAGCTGGAAAATTCACACCTATGCATTGGTTTGTTCCAGCACAAGGTAGATCGTTCTTTAAATATGTGGACAGTTAAATTTTTAAACACTTAACACTGTTTGGAAAATATTATAAAAGTAAGTGGCTGTGTGTTGCAGTTTTCACGATATTTAATGTTTATAATACTATGATTATTACATAGTTAATTTTGAGATGTATTTTGAGTCTTGTGTACGCACAAAGTCTTAATTTTGTTTGATTTGACATGTAAAAAAGTAATGTTTGACCATATTTGGCATGATTTAATAATTTTTTAGAACTCAAAATTTATTCTTCTGAAGAACTAATATATCATTTCTAAGGACAGGAATCTGTTAAGAAAATACCAGCAGAGATAGACAGAATCATAGAATCCTAGAATAGTTAGGGTTGGAAAGGACCTTAAGATCATCTAGTTCCAGCCCCCTGCCATGGGCAGGGGCACCTCACACTAGACTATGTTACCAAAGGCTCTGTCCAGCCTGGGCTTGAACACTTGACAGGGATGGGGCATTTGGCACTTCTCTGGGCAACCCATTCCAGTGCTTTACCACCCTCACAGTAAAGAACTTCTTCCTTATATCTAACTTGAGCTTCCTCTGTTTAAGTTGGAACCCATTACCCCTTGTCCTATCGCTACAGTCCCTAATGAAGAGTCCCTCCCCAGCATCTTTATAGGCCCCCTCCAGATACTGGAAGGCTTCTATGAGGTCTCCACGCAGCCTTTTCTCCAGGCTGAACAGCCCCAACTTTCTCAACCTGTCTTCATACGGGAGGTGCTCCAGTCCCCTGATCATCCTCGTGGCCCTCCTCTGGACTTGTTCCAACATTCCAACCAAACTTGTTCCAACCAAATCCTCAACCATCAATATTCTGGCATGGCTGCTGTTGGAAAAAGTGCTTTGAAGAAACCTTTGTGTTCTGAAACATAACCCAGGAATGTTGTGGTGTGATTACTGCAACATGTTTGGTATCAATTGGTCTTTCATTTGTAGCTAAGGATTTTTTTTTTTTTTTTTTTTTTAAGATCATTTAGAGCAATTTCTGTAAATTTAACACTTAATTTGATTTTGTTTTATACCAGGCTCCAATAGTATTTTTGTTTCCCTTCTATAAACAGATAAAGATGCAAAATTAGGTTTGAAATTGGAATTTCCTTTGGTTTGATATGCAGCAGAAATTTGAATGATTGTGGTTGGTTGTTACACATTTTTAGATAGAATTTCCAGTATTGATTTTTTTATTGAAAACACATTTGTTAAGGGAAGCGTGTTGGTCTTGTTTCAGCTGAAGTGAAGAGGCTTGCTTGAAAAGAAAACATGTTTACTTTAGTACCTTGAATTATTTGTTCTCCTGCTTCTGGCAGTTCCTTAGGGCCAGTATTTATTATTTCTTAGGCAATTAATGAAGCTTATGTTGAACACTTGAGAAAGAATTGAATGCAGATAATAGTGAGAGAGATGTTATTTACTTAACAAATCTATTGCTGTTATCAAGGAAGCGCACAATGACCTTTGTGCTGTGTACGCTAGTGCATTTTCCATGTGTTCCTTGTGTGTGGTGTACATTCATGTACTTTGGGTTTATGGTTCTATTTTGTAGCACTTTTGGTGACCTTTTGACATCCAGATCTCATCAGTCTCCCATACCTGATGGAGAACTTTTGAAATTTTATCCTTTTTACATCATGAAGTACAAATTTGCCTTTAGGGATGTGGTTGGTGAGCAAGAAATTGTCATGTTTACGTCAGTACTTCTTGTGGATATATCATGGTGTTCTTATCCTTTTTTTTTATGGTTGGTCCAACTTTGATAGAAGAAGGTTCTGAGACTGCCTATCAGCAGCTTTGAAGAGCGTGTCCCGTACAGGAAGGTCATGTGATAACTAAAGGAAAAGGACATGAAGGTCTCCAAGCATTTAATGGACCTTACCATATTGAATCTGGGAGTTGTGTTGCATATGTTTCATTGGTTTTTAATCTCAGAATGGCCAAGGGAAAAGCTAAGGCTCATCTTTTGTCTGTTGCATTAAACCATCTTGCAGACCTAGTCTAGCTTAAGAGGGTTGGAAGAAAACCACCAGGCAGAGTTGGGAAATGTTTGATTTTGCTCAGAAAAAGCTGGAATAGATCATACTGACCCGAAAGATTGACTGAGGTCAGTGAGCACTTGGTGAATAGGAATTTTTCTCTGTAAAACTTCATTGGAAAAGAAATTTTCAGTCACTTACAGAAGCCTAATTACATTTATTTATTTATTTTTCATTATTTATTTATTTATTATAGCACTGAAGACACAAATTCCAGTTCTTGAAGCATGGTAAGCCTAGATAACAATTTCACCATGATCAGGAGAACTGCAGTTGCACTGTGACAGAACAGTTTCCATTTAGGGTTTTGAAAAACAAACGAGCAAAAAGAACCAGAGTAGGATAAAAAACAATGCTATGAACATTGTATCTACTCTTTTTCTTCAGGAATGATTACTGATTGATGTTGTCTGTAGCTTCCTTTTTTAAGGTAATTACGCAGTTGAGAGTCTGGGATCTTTTTAAAGTTCTCAGAAGCTGACTGGGATATAAGAGATGTAATCAGTCCTTCATAAAACTGCGTATTAACTTTATAGGAGAATATCAGCATCAATTATAACAGGCACTGACGCTGGAAACTTTTATAACTAGGAATAGATATAACCAGCCCTTAGCTAAATGTTTGTATTTTAAGTTTATATGAATCTGTTGATCTAAAATGAAAGGAAGTTCCTTTTCTTAAAAGTGTTGAGAGACAGAATATCCATTTGGCAGTGATAATGTTGCAGTGCCAGAAGATATCTGACTTAAATTTATAGAGGAGTTATGCAGGAAAAGAGGAAATTAATTTAAATATATGGTTTCCACCCGTCTAGATTATACATGATATATATATACTTACGATCACATAGATGAGAAGAAATTAGTTCTGCATGTGCAGAAATATAAAATGTAAGATGGAAATATAATTAAAAACCCCAATCCAGCATCATTGATGTAGACACTGTTAAAGATCTTTTTTAGCAGAAACCACCCCATGCCCATTTTAAGTTGTCTTAAAATTCTGAAGGAACATTCAGATGCTTTATTTGTGAATTATTTGAGAGCACAGAATTGCCAGAGGGCCTTCGGGTCCCAGAGTCTGTTCTCCAGCTCTTTACAGTAGATTACTGGTTTTTAAGAGATTCCTAGAGTATCTCTTTGCCCACCACAACACACAACTCAGAATGCTTCCTAGTGCCACCTATTTCTAGACGCACAGCATACCTGCATTAGATTCCAAATATACAAAAATAAGAGAGTTTTTTATTTGGTTGGTTGAGGTTTTTTTGTTTGTTGGTTTGGGATTTTTTTACACCAGTCCTTTATGGTTTAATCTGTTGGGCTGAAATACTAATCCGTGTTCTCAGAACTTAGTCTCCTGCTGTTTCATCTCACAAGTGACTTTAGTCTTTGAACACTGAAGATGAACCAGCTTCAAATCTTGTTTAAAAGAAGCCAAGACTGTGCACCATGGATGTGATTGTCCTGAGCACTGTGTTCAAGGCTATTAATTCTATGAGGAGCAAAGTGAACTCTGGCATTACAGTCAGTGCATTGCTCGATAGGAATGGTATAACTATAAATGAGAGTACGAAACTGGCAGGGATTTTATTAGATAGTGTTGTGCAGTATTTGGAAAAGACACTGTAGATCTTTTCAGAGTATTATAACAAAACAGATTCCAGTCCGGTAATGCCAGCCATTAAAGAGCATCCTTTAAAATCACCAGCACCAAAGAAAGTGCATCCAGAAGCTCTGGAAGAGCTGAGCAGGGAGCTCTGTGCTCTGTTAATGCTATTTACACCCCCGTTCTCACCACATCTTGCCCCAGTTTATTACTTTCTCTTTTTTTTCTTTTTTTTTTTTTTTTTCTTCTGGAGAAGTTTCAGAGACTTAAGAATATGACATAAGTGTTTTGTCTCTAGTTTATTAGATTACATGTGATGACTTAATACTGTACAACACAGACTTGTGGGATGGATCTGGGTTTTGTTATGGACTGCTGAGCGGGGGATAGGTTAGGTAGATGGCTGGATGCACAGATGTGAGGGTGGACTGTGCTCCCAGCCCTCAACAGCTGGACTGCTGTTGCTGCCTGAGGAAATAAAATCAGATTGATGGTGGTACATCAGAAATGGCCAATGGCTCCCACAGTCAGATTCTTTAGCCTGATCCTCTGCATCAGTTTGTGGTAGGCAGCAATATTTTGCTTTTCAAGCAGTGGGTGCTACCTGAAAAACACACTCTGCCTCCTCTGGGGAAAAGGTGCAGGGTGGCTAGACAGAAGCTCTGGAAAAGCCAGGTTTTAGGGTAGGTCATTGTGCTATGTCCTGTGATGGGATTGAACTAATAGTTACTGGAAGAAGCGTATAAAGCTTTAAGTAGTATGGGTTTGTGGAAAATATATTTCATAAAATTAACTTGACAAAGTTTTTACAAGACGTGACAAGCTCAGTTGATGGATAAAGGTGTAATAGGCTGAGGTCAAGTATTTAACCTTTCAACACCCATTATTGTTCATGAAGCAGAACGAAGCAAAATCAAAGGATCAGCTTTGACCTAGCCAAATAACAGGTGCCTAATGTAACTGTAAATATGGAGTTGTCATTGTTTAGCTGGGTTTGCAGATAAGCTGCTGGCTCTTCATTGATAATTCATTGGTGACATAAAATCCATGCCAGCCTCTGAAAAGACACAAAACAAAAGCTCATAAGGCCTGAAAGAACCCCTGTGATCAGGCAGCCTGACTTCCTGGGCAATTAAGGCATTAAGACACTTCTGAATTAATTGTTGCTTGAGCTGCAATATACAAAGAGTATTCTATATGAATTTAAAAATCATTGGTGATGGAAAAATCACTCCTTTCCCTGCCAGTGACATACAGCAATTTGTGGAATAAGAAATAACAGAAAGAGACAGTGATGTGGATAGATTGATAAGGTGAATCTGGTTAGTGGCAGTTCTGAAGTCAAAGTCATCCTGAGAGGAAATATGAATAACTCCAATGGGCATATCCTGTGTGAAATGGTTGGCAGGAATAGAGGATCGTAGCAGATCATCTGTGGAACATGAGTTCTCCAGTATGCCCAGAAAGGATTAGTGCAGTTGTTGAAATTGAAAATGAGGCGCTCTGCCTAGGAGTAGAGGCATGTACTATCATGTAATTAACACTGGAAAAACTGCTATTGGAATTCCTTGCTAAAGTTCGTTAATGATAGATTATGTTGCCTGTGATCAGATAAGAGCCAGAGAAATCTATAGCGGTCTGAGAGCTATGCCCTATAGTGTATTTATTTGGTTTATTGTGTCAGTTAGAAAGTTATGGGTAATTCTAGACTCAAGATTATGCTGATCTTGAATGTTTCCAGGGGTGGACATTTACCACCTCTCTGGGTAGCCTGTTTGAGTGTTTCACCACCATCATCATGAAAAAACTCCTACCTCATATCTAGTCTGCATCTAACCTCTTTTAGTTTAGAACCATTGCCCCTTGTCCTCTTGCTACAAGCCCTATTAGGTAGTCTGTTCCCATCTCTCTCATTAGCCCCCTTTCAATGTTGGAAGATCACAATAAGGTCTCCCGTGAGCCTTCTGCGTGCTGAGCAACCTCAACTGTCTTAGCCTGTTGTCACAGCAGAGGTGCTCTATCCCTCTGATTATTTTTGTGTCCTTCCTATGTGCCTGCACCAACAGGTCTGTATCTTTCCTGTGCTGAGGAATCCAGAGCTGGGTGCAGTACTTCAGGTGGGGCCTCACAAGGGCAGAGTAGAGGAGCAGAATCACCTCCTTCAGCCTGGTGGTCATTCTTCTCTTGATGCAGCTCAGGACAGGGTTGGCTTTCTGGCCTGTGAATGCACACTGCTTGCTTGTTTTTCATCTGCCAGTACCCATAAATCACAGGGCTGCTCTCAGCCCACTCATCCCCCAGCCTGTACTGATACCGGAGGTTGCCCTGACGCAAGTGCAGAACACATTTTACTCACTGTTCAGAAGCTTAGCTGTATTTCTAGCTGTGTGTTTTGCACAAAGACCATCTGATAAAACTGTGGCTTTCATGTATGCTAGATTCTGGGCTAATCCGTGCACTGTACAGTACTTGTGAACACTGAAGTCCCTTAAGGTGTACTTTGAGACCTCTAGAAAAAGTTCCAACCAAAACCAAAAAAAAGGTTAGTGGTTGTAGAATGCTGAAATTGGATGAAGTGGAGCACTGCTGTCATGTCAGTTGGGATCACGGCACTGCTTTCTACCCTGGTGAGCTTGTTTTTGGATAGTCCCTCATGCAGTGCAGTAACCTACATGTCAGTGCAGTATTTTCACATTTAGCTGCCCAGATGGAGCTCACTAATGCTGAACTTGGCAGCAGCCTGTGGCCTTGAGTTTTACCCCTTCATAATCTTGAATGCTTTTTTGGAGACTTCTCTTGTGTGATATGATATGGTCTTGAAGAACTGAATATAATTGAGAAAGCCTGTAAATCCAAATAATTTCTCTAGATCTATTACTCTTCAATAATAAACTGTTGCAGCTGGGGGACTGCTTTATTTATAGCTGCCATGTCTTATTTCCAGGCTGAAATACCAACATGTGTATTTGATTTCTTTAAAAAAAAGATGTCTTCCCTGTTGCAACACATAGCTCCTTCAGGCCAAGAGGAAAGATACCTGTTTTGGAGCTTTTCTCATTGTCATTCCACTGTATGTCTATTATAGGTGCTGGTTTTGGCATGATTTCATTAGCTGAGCACTTGCCATGTCACCAAGGGTCTATTCGAACTTTAAGTCTTTTCTTTCAATCATAGAATCCTAGAATAGTTAGGGTTGGAAAGGACCTTAAGATCATCTAGTTCCAACCGCCTGCCATGGGCAGGGACACCTCACACTAGACCATGTTACCAAAGGCTCTGTCCAGCCTGGGCTTGAACACTGACAGGGATGGAGCATTTGGCACTTCTCTGAGCAACCCATTCCAGTGCCTCACCACCCTCACAGTAAAGACCTTCTTCCTTATATCTAACCTGAACTTCCCCTGTTTAAGTTGGAACCCATTACCCCTTGTCCTGTCACTACAGTCCCTAATGAACAGTCCCTCCCCAGCATCCCTGTAGGCCCCCTCTATGATACTGGAAGGCTGCCATGAGGTCTCCATGCAGCCTTTTCTCCAGGCTGAACAGCCCCAACTTTCTCAGCCTGTCTTCATACAGGAGGTGCTCCAGTCCCCTGATCATCCT
>WYDI02026260.1:0-22009 GCA_009867235.2 Psittacus erithacus
GCCGCCATTTTCCCGCCCCCCCCACTCCCTCAGTGAAGCCCCGCGGGCGCCATTAGCACCGGGAGGCGGTCCCGGTGGCTGCTGCCGGGGGCGGGCAGCGTTGTTCCTGTTCCCGTTCCCGTTCCCGTTCCCGTTTTACCTCAGTTCCTGCCGGAGCGCGGCGCTTGTCACGAGTGCGGCCCGGCTCCGTTCCCTCCTCCCTGAGGGAGAGGCCCCCGGCGCGACTATGGCGCGTTGAGAGGCGGCCACGGCCCCCACCCCGCAGCCGGGCCGGGGTCGGGTCGGGCCGGGCCGGGCCAAGCGGCAGCACGGAGCCGGCCGGCGGGGTACGGCGGCGGCGGGGCGGTGGAGAGCGGGCCCGGCGAGGAGGGCGGCATTCGGCCTCCGCCGGGCGGGTGAGGCGGCGGGCGGGCGGCAGCGCCATGGATCCGGCTGAGGTAAAGGACCGCATCCTGGAGAACATCTCCCTCTCCGTCAAGAAGGTGAGCGGAGGGGCCCGCCCTAATGGAGACACCTTCCCCCCCGGCTCCGAGTGGGACCATGGGGCTGAGATCACCCCCCTTTGCTATGGCTGCGGGGCTGGGTGCCCCCTCCTTGGCCGCCTCTCTGTTGGCGTTGTGGGGCTGGGGACTCCTCTGCCCTGGGGATCCCTGGGTTCTGCCTCTGCCGGAGGTGTGGGGCTGGGGACGCGTCTGGGACACCCAAGTGTGTGGGGCTGAAGGTCAGTGCCTTGGGAGCCATCCACAGACCCGAGAGGTAGGGGCCTGGGGACCCCCCAGGACACTGCTGGGGGCTCTGTGACAGGAGCGTGGGGTCAAGGACGCCGCTGCCAGAGGCTGGGGAGACCTTTAGGGGTTCCTCTGTGAGAGTTTGGGGAGGGCTCCAGGGACCCCCGGGGCTGGGCTGCGAGGTTGGAGGCATCGTTAATGCTGGTGCCATGGGGCACTCCAGAGGCACCCTTGGGAGTGTGGGGTCACCCGTGGTGCGCCCTGACAAGGGGACACTGCCAGGGTCACCCCTGGGAGCCTCTATCTCTGCTGGTTGGGATATCCTGGGGTTCCCCCTTGGGTTCCCCCTTGTCAGTGGGTTTCTTTCTGCTGTGGACAGGGCTGTGGGGATGCTGTGGGATCCCTTTTCCTGTTCACTGATGGGGGTGGATCTGGACAAGTCCAGCCTGAAACCCTCGTCCAAGAGGTGCTCCCTCCAGCCAGGGGTGTGCCATGGAGGGGCAGGACCTGGAAGCTTTTCCCTATGGACACAGGGGACATGTGGTTCATACCCGTTGGGCTGCGCCCTCAAAACAAGGGCTCTGAAGATGTGTGCTGTCGTAGTCCATCATACCCTGTCCTGCTGCTTGCCCCTCATTTCTCCTTGCCCCTCAGCATCTGCTGCTGGTGAGAGCGTTTCGTAAAGCACATCCCTTCGGTGGGAAGTATCTGCATGCACGGAGGGGACCCGGACGCTGCAGTCTGTTTGGGTGGTTGCAGGAGTGAGTTGGAGGGATGCTGAAAGGTCTCAGTTGGAGCACGTGTCCTGCCTGGTCCATGTGTGAGCTCCAGCATTCCTGGAGAAGGAATTCAAGCTCTGTTGGAGGAGGTAAAGGAGGGTCTTGTTTGTTTTCATCCCAAGTTTGTGGAGCAGGGAAGTTTCTCTGGACTCGCTGACGTTTGTGTGGTTGTTGGGTTTCCGCTGCCTTATGGAATAGGAGTTCTCCTGTAGTCTGCAGCGTGGCCTGACACGGGTTTCATCCGTGAAAATTTGTCTTTATGAAGACCATCACCAGTGAATTCCCAGCACTGTTATGATAGGGATGGCCTGACATCGCCTCTGGGATGCAGGATGGATGTGCAACGTGCAAACCTCTCCCAGCCGCCGCCTTCTCTTCCATGGATGACTCTGCCCTCTGGTCTCTGACCTTTCTGTCCTCTGAAAAGTCAGGATAATCTTTCATCTACCTGGAAATCAGTGGATGTTCAGCCACTCCAAGCTCTGTTACAGTGCTCTGCAGAGCTGCTGCCTCAGTTTCTCCATCTGTATATAAACATACTACTACCATACAGGATTTGTTGCACATCTCTTCCTTACATTCAGAAGATCCTTGGAGGATCCCTGTTGGAAATGCTATAAAACCAGCGTGCTGTTTATTTTAATTATTACTCTACTTGAACAGGACTCCACAACTACTGCTCTGCCAACACACCTCTGCCTCGATCCCTGCAGCTCTCGCCTTGGTCCAGTGGTGGAGAGGGATCTGGGCATTTTCCAGTCCTGCCTCTTTGGCTTTCTTCTTCAGAGCAAAGAAGCTCAGGGAAATGCAGGAACCTCCATGAAACTTCAGGCTGATGGACTTCCTTACACCATCCCAGTGCAACTCAAACACATGGTGAAAGTCCAGTGCTGGCACTTCCCTAGTTTTACCCCCAGGATGCAGTTCTCCTTCCTCAGGGACATTGCCCCCCTTCAGCTCTGGAGCCACTGATTTTTCGCAGCACTTGTCTCTGAGCTCAGCCCTCAAGACCCTGGTGTTTCTCTGTTCACTCCATGTCTTTGGGAAGAGTAAGGCAGTGGGTGAGGGGAGCAGGTACACACACATGCTGGGAAATCCTGTTCTCCTTCATCCTCCTCTCCCTACCTCTGGGTCCCTCTTGAGTAACTCCTTGTGGCTGGGATTGCATCATGGGGTATGGAGGAGGTTTCAGAGTATCTTTGCTCTCATTTCAAAAGCTTCCTCACTGTGTAGGTTGCTCACTCCTTACTTTCACCACTGTTACAGGTTGGAGTGGTGCAGCGGAGGGTTTGGAAGTGTTTGTGGTGATGGTCACACCTCTCCATACCACATTTTGGCAGGGTGATAATGGGTTTTTCTCTCCTCAGTTTCAGACTCGGAGGAGTTTGTGGACTCTCAGCCTGTGGGCTACAAGTGAGATGTTATTTTAGAAGTCAGCCAGGACTAAACCCCACCTCGAGACTGGTTAAACTGGGACAGACCCCCACTGAAGGCTGAGGTTCCTGGTTATTGAGTAGCATCCTTATTTGAGTGTGTGGCCCAGGGAAAGCCATCCAGACACTTATCAGCTTCTCTCTGCCTCAGACAGGGAAGGCAATGAGCAGCAGTGCAGCCTTGGGCAGGGTCTGTGCCGTTGAGCCCTGTGACTGTGACTTTACCTGGGTGCAGCTTCAGTTTCCACAGCGTGCTTCTGAATTCAGGAGTGGGCTCAGAGCACAAGGACTGGGTGAGTTCTGTATGAATCAATAGCAGAAGTGCTTTCATTCCAAGTGAGCCCCTTGAGCTTCAGTAACCAGGGCTGTTTCTCTCTTTTTTTCCTGGAAACAGCTGAGGGATGGAACCCAGCTAGAAAAGGTGGGGTCACAAACCTGCTTGGAGAGGGAAGTTACAAACCAGAGGGGTCCCTGTGTGGTACCCAAGGTCTGGACCATTCCTGTACTTCACCTGTACCTCAGAGATAAGTGGTAATGGTACTGTTGACTGTAGAGGTGTGAGAGCAGAGATCTGAGATCAGGGCTCTGCAAAGAGAGAGGCAGAACATCCAATCTGGACAAAATTTGCCTCTCCAGCTGTCAGAGGCTTCGGCTTTTGGTTTCAGGAGAGGTCAGGAAACATTAGCACTGGTGAGGGAGGTCCCTACATCTATTCCAACATGCATCCAAGGGAACTGTGAGCATGGTGTTGATTTCCCATCCAAAGCTTGTCCTCTCTGGCAGATGTAAGTTAATTCAGAGGGTTTTGCTTTCTGCACGCATGGACAGTGGTGCTGCGGGCTCATTCCTTGTCTTGTGACTGTTTCTTTTCCCCTTTCCCATCCAGTGCTCTCTCACACTGCTTCCCACCCTGGGCTGTGCTCCACCACAAGTTACTGTGCAAATTGGTGCCTAACCCTTAAGGTTTTTAAAGGATTAGGGCTTTATTGAGGCAGAAGGCTGGAGATGGACACATTATGACTCAGTGTGGATTCACCCCTTTCTGTGCATCCTCTCCCTTGTTCACTCAAGTGCTTGTTTTCTTGTAGGAGATGCTGCTGTGTGTGGCAGCAGTGGGGTGACAGCTGCCTCCTGGTGCCTCCCAGTTGAATTCTTATCTTGATAAGCATGCGAGAAATGCCAACAGCTTCATACCCATACCTGGCCAACCATCTTCTGTAGGGTAGAACCTATCACAAGTGACTTGGTCCATGCTAAAGCTGGTAGTGTAAATGTTTTATATTCTAGAGAGGTTTACTGCTGTCCTGCCTGTGATTAGGTGGGGAAAATGCAAAGTTCTCAAACAGCATTTATTGTCGGCAACTCAGGAGCTCAATACAAGCTCAGAAGAGATCAGAATCCAGGATTTTGGGGCTCTTCTCTGTTTTTCAGGCTTTCCTGCTGGCTTTGAAGGACACACATTCCCATGGACTCCAGAGCAGCTGATCCCTGGTGCATGCCAATCAGGTGGAGCGATGGTTTTTGCTGGTGTTGCAGGAGTTCTTGCCAAAAGCCCTGGCTCTGCTCTGTTTGTGCATGTCTTTGGGAAGGTTTCCACTTCCCTCTCATTGAATTAATGCTGTGCCTTCTCTGCCTGTCTCCGGCTCAGATTTGTACCGTTGAAATGCCTTTGCAGTCTGCCCTGCTCCCTGAGCAACACGCGTGCAACATCTCTGCTTCTCCTCCATGGTGAGGGAGCATAGATTTGGGGGTGGTTTAGTGCCCCCATGTCCTGGAGAGGAGCAGGTAGCGCTGGAATGGAGCATCCCTCCTCAAATCTCATAGGAAATGTGCTCACCTCTGGCTGTGTGGATTTATCCAGCCCAGCTGCCATGGCACAGAGGTGGCAGTTCTGGAGATGTGGAAATAGCCAAACAGTGACTTGTCTCCTGCTTCCTGCTGAGGGGCACCTTGCTGGCTCTGAGACCACAGGGGGTTTATCTCTGCCGGGGTGTTTCCTTTCGCTCCAGGCCACATCCATTGTTGCTGAGGGGAGCACATAGCAGGGATTAACTTCAGAAGTCCTGCCATGCCCCTTCACCACATGTACCAGGTTTGCCAGCTGCCAGAAGCCTGTGCCTGAAGCCAGCAGCAGCCTCACACAGCTCAGAAGTCAGCCACAAAGACACAAGGATCTCTCAGGTGCTTTAAGAAGCCTATGAACGCTTGCAACTCCTACACTGTGTATTTTGGTGGTCCTCTAAGAGCTTTGCCACTATCTGATTGAGGGAATGAAGCCATTTGCTGTGGTTCTGCTGATAGCACTGCTGTGTATTTCCTGAGCTGATTGAGGATTTCAGAGTTTCTCTCTTTGGAAATTCCTGTTGCCTCATCCTGGGACAGGTCTGGTGATGATATGAGGTTCGTCATCCACATTTGCAAGGGGATTAGATTCTGCAGGAACCTAAAGTGATGCTTGTCTCATACCCAGGGGAGGCATTTCTCAAAATGAGCTCTGGTTCTGTTGGTGGACAAGGTTATGATAGCCTTCTGGGGAGAAAACATCCCACTTATTTTACCACTAACACAAAGCCTTTCACTGGAGAGCAGTTGGTTTAGGAGGCTGAATTTTGGCAGGGGGTTTGTACAGGGAGCTGAAGCAATGCCTCTGAGCCTCTCTGCCTCTGATTGTACAATATCAGCTGCTGTTGAATGATTTCAACTTTCCCCACTGCTGATAACCTGGTCCAAGAGGAGTAACTTTACTAACAGCAGAGGACTTGGATGATGGGGAGAGATTTATTGCAGCAAATGCCGAGGGTGTGAGTAAACAGCAGCTCTCTGGAGAGCAGCACCTTTACAAGGACTTGCAGGGCACAAGCAAGAGGAACAGGATGCTCCCTGTGACTTGCAAGCGTCACCACTGGAAAAGATCCTGAGCCATGCACAGGTCCAGCCTGCTGCAAGGTTTGCTGCTGAGAAGTAATGAAGGAAAGCCCTGGAAAAGCCTTGAGGCTGTTGGAGCTGACAAGTGTACGTGTCCCATGAGGTGACAGCCTTCCTGGTGCTGGATTGCAAACACTTCAGAGCGCTGTGTCTCCAGCCACGGAGCATCTTTACTGTGGGTTTCAGCTTTACTTCTTTCAGGCTCCTGTCTGTGCACATTACCAGCACACTCTTGTTTCTCTCCAGGCTGCTCCAGCATCGCTTGTGGTGCCTTCAATGTGCTGACACTCTGAGTGTGATGATGTATTTCACTGGGAAAGCCACAAGATCCAGGCGAGATGTCCTGAGTCTGGGATGGACGCTGGGCACTGAGACCCGCACTGGTTTGGAAGCTTGTTGTAAGAAATGTTGAGTCAGATCATGTATGCAACCTCCAAAACATGCTGCTAGAGCTGAAGCTTTAGGGTTTGTGTGCTACAAGTGTGCAAGAGAGAATAACATCCCTGCCTCAATATTCAGCTTGCTTTTAGGGAAGACTGGAAGCTTTCTAGGCAGAGTAGTTCAGTCTCCTCTTTATGCACTTGCCATTGTGTGACTGTACTCCCCTAAGCTGGTATGAGAGTGCTTTCTCTCATACCTTTATGTGTCTGTCCTGTCCCTTCCCATTGCCACTTCCGCTGGGGTTGAGCTGCCATTGCTTGCTTGGGACAAGGTCAATCACCCACCACCTCTTTGGGTGCTCCCTGGACCTCCAGGCTTGCTTCTGAGAGCGTAGTCCCAGACTGAGTGCCAAGGCCCAGAGCTGGTTCTTAATCACTTTGTTAGCTTTGCAGGCTGCCTTCACAGGAAACCATATGGGCTTGCTCTTGCAGAGAGTTCTGTCTGTGCAGTGTGGTAGGTAACATGCCACCATCCTTGTCCAGCTGGTGGAAGAATCAGGTCCTGGGAGCAGGCTTTGGGGTTTGGGTCTTGTTTACATCTCCAGCTGCCTGCCTGGATGGCTCATGAAATACTGCCTTCAAAGAAAACACCTACCTGGTAGCTTGGAGAAGGTGTCTTTCAGCTGCTGGGGAAGATGGTGAGAGAACCAGAACTGAGGCAGAAAAAAGGCTTCTGTTAGGTTTTGGCTGCCCACTTGCTGCTCTGTGGTTACTGCTTTTGTTTTGCATTCCTGCAGCTGAGGAAACCCCCTCAGCAGCCCATGTGCTGTGGGTTTCGAAGCACCCCTCGCCTTCCCCATGCAGCAAGCACAGTGCTTGGGGACATGAAGGAATGCAAGGGGTGGGAGGGTTACTTTTCTTTTGCCATGTCTGTCCTGTCAGGGACAAGCAGAACAAGGGAGATAAACTTGGTGTCAGAAAACTGCTGGTGAAACATCTGCAGGCTGGATTTATGGAGTGGAGATGGAGATTCAGTTGGGTTGTGGCCAGCCGTGCTCAGGGTAAGGAGGCTCTGTATTTCAGTAAGGTTTTAGAAACTCTGGAATGATTTCAAAAGAGCACCACGAGAATGACTGGATTTGGGGAATGGACTTCACAGTGTGTTTGTTGGCATCCCTTGCAACACAGGAGCGCTGTGAATGCGCCTGGAGAGCTTCACACTCTGAGAACCAGTGCAATTAAGAGGTTCTGAAATTGTGCAAGGAATGATCCTTTCTGGTGCGCGCCAGCACGGGGTGTGGTGGTCATTGCACAAAGTCAAGTCAGCAGTGGTGGATAAACAACAATTAAATCCACCTTCTCCTCAGTGGGAGCGAGGTGGGATGGAAGGAGCACAAGCTCTGCGCTCTCCCCCACCACAAACCAGCTCTCTTGCCTTCGGACAAACATCTTTTGCTCTGCTTCGCTCTCAGGAATGTTTAATTCGCCTGCCTTGAGTGTTTGGTCTTTCGTAACCAGGTCACCCAGGCAGGTTTGTCCCACGGTGCAGGGACCCAGCCGGCTGCAGCGTGCTCTCGGTGTCAGATGCTTCCTGCACACCAACAGCACTTATTTCGGCCACAGGAATGTCTATAAATAGCCCTGGGACAGAGCTCAAGGCATTCACCATGCCCCACATGAGTCCATGTCTGAGCCAGCCTTCAACCCTTCCTTCTGGATCTGGAGCACAGAGGAGAGGAGGGAAAAAGCGTCTCTCAGGATAACCCAGAGGTGACCAGTGTCACGTTTGGTTCATGTTTTTAACCTGGTTCCTTGCCTCTGTCCCGATTCTCCCTGGTTCCAGCCTGGCTCACTGCCCAGGCATGGCAGGGAGCTGCTTTGTGGATGCTTCATAAGGTTTGGTCACCACCTCCCAAACAGGTCCATCTGCTGTAATTGAGGAGAGGTTGGTTTCAAATTGTTCATTTATGGTTTATAGTGATATAGAGAATTAAATGCTGCATGGAAATGCCTTTTTGTTAGGGCAGTGCCACATGGCTCCTGCCTATGCTGCGCAGTCAGGATCCACCAAGATGCTTGTGGTCATAGTTCCTACCAATTTCCAGCTAGGTGGATCTGGGAGCAGGCCAGCTCCAGGGATGTTCTGGGAAATGATGCAACTGGATTTTGTTCCCCAGCTGGGACAGCTGTTTCACTTCACCTTTCCTCTTCATCCTTCTTCCCAAGCCAAAAATGCCTCCCCATCAACTTTGGCAATTCTCAGCCTCTCCCCACCCTTGCTGTAGGGATGACTCAACCCAGGAGATCCTGAGGCTTCTTCTGTCTTGTTTCCTCCCTGGACACGTGGTGGCTTGGTAGGGATTTGTCTGGCCAAACTCATTCTGGGACTGTTGCAAGCTGTGAACATCCTTTGCTGGGCTGTAAGCTGTTGGATGATGGGATGCTGGAAACAGCGCCGTCTCTTGACACAGCGCTGTATAGGAATGTGGCAGCACATCTTAGTGCCTGTGGATAGGACATGCCCTTGGTGCACATCCCTGTGACTGACAACTCGTAAAATGCTATGACTTGGAGTGCCCAGATCCAGATCTGAAACTGCTGAATGTGGCTCCCTGTTGCAGGGTCCCCTGTGCACAGGGCTGGTGTGACCCCATGGCTGAGCAAAGCACAGTCACACCAGCTTATCCTCTGTCTCCTGATGTTGCAAAGGGACAGACTTGAGTCTTTTGAGATAGGTTTGCTCTGTACATCGCTATGCAGCTGGGTTTTCCAACAGCCTCCCAGGAAGAGGGTGCAGTGCAGGGGTAGATGGCTTGTGTGGAGCAGGAGACTGCGTGCTTCTGGCAGAGCAGCTAAAAGTGACAGCAAGCCTTAATGTAACAGAATGAGCCCTTCAAACCCTAGATCCCTTCATGGGGGAGGATTTGGCTTTTCAAGGAAAGAGAAATATGGTTTTTAGAAATTCCTGATTGCATCTCAGTGTTTGGAGATGTTGAAATGAGACCATCAGGGCTTGCTTATGGTTTGCATCCTCTGATGATGGGAGCAGGTTGGTCTGTGTAGCAGTGAAGAGGGTTGGGAGCTGTGAACTGGCTGGAGGAAGGAATGTAGCAAAGATGTAAGCTATTTTGGGGGAAGGAAGGAAAGAAAAAAGAGGAACTGTTTCTATTTGCTCATCTCTTTTGCTGCTCAGGCTCCAAATGTCTCTGTCATGGGGAATTCCTCTACTCAGTGGCACAGACAGGCTCCAAGTTCTTCCAGGATGCCCTCACCAAGCTGTGTGCTGAGGGTCTCCTTGGGTTTAGTGTAAGCTAGTGGAGGGCCTGGTTTAGTTTTGTTTCCTCCTTGCTGTCCTCAAACCAGCACAGGGCCTGCAGAAGCACCCAGGACAGGAACCCTCCTCCGAGGGTACCCAGGCTCTCTGCAGAGGTGATGGCCTGGTTGGGCCAAGCCAGGAATTGCTGCCTTCAAATCCTGCCTGTACAGCAGGGGCTTTGCTTCCTGCCTCAGTTTCCCCCAAAATGAGAGATTTTAGTGAGCTCCAGGAAGAGCATCTCCTGTAGTTTCATCTCTCCATCACTTGAGGGATACAGCTCTCAATTATGACTTTGTTTCTTCCTCTGCTGTCCTTGCTACAGCTTAAAACAGGCTGCGGGGAGCTCCTGAAACAGACCTTGAATAGTGGGATTTTAGGGCATTCTCCTCCCTGCCTGTGTCTGGGCTGCCTGTTAATAGTGTAAATCCTCTGGAACAGTTTTGTTCCAGTAAGGGGTAGGAGCTGCTGAGCTGCAATGCTTCGGGTCTCACCTGGGTGTTGTGAGAATGTCTGTGCATCACCAGAGCACCCAGTGGCTCTGCAAATAAAACACCGCTGCCTGTTTCCTTCCACTTGGGATTTACCTTGTGGATTAGTTGGGACGGGGCAGATTCATGTGCGCTGTGTGATGGGATGTGGGAATTTGGCCATGATTCTTCGGGCTCAGCAGTTCTTTCCCATGTAAGGGCTGGGACCAGCTCCATGCAGGAACACGCCTGACTCTCCCATCTTACCTAAGAGCTCTAGAGGGATTCACCCTTCAAGCAAGGGGGGTGTTGGAGTTAGATCTGTTCATATTTTCAAGAGTGTTGTCTGGAACAGTTTTCCAGGGGCCATGAGGTGTTCTCTGTCCTGTGGATAACTTTTACATGGAGACTGGGTGGTGTTTCTAAAGCCAGCCAGACAAATAAAGGTGGTGTACAGAGCTGAGATTACATCCCTCGTGAGTAATCTCCCTGCCTGAATGCCAAGTATGTGTGAGATGGGGACCTAAATAGATCTGTAAGCTGTAGGGGCAGGAGGAGGCCGGTGGGTCAGCTGGGAAGGGATATAGGATTTGGGGGTAAGGGGATTTCTAGCAGCTTTTGCAGAAGCACATGGCTCTGTCTGTATCCAGTGTCTTCTGCACCCTCTGAGTCCCTGTGCTGTGTGGCCATGCAATTCCTACCAGCCTGCGTTTGAAAGTCTGGGGCAGCTCTCAGCTGCCTGGCATCAATACCCAGCATCATGGTGCTCCCTCAGGCCACATGCAGCAAGAAAACCTCTGTTTCTTCTCAGGATGCTGAGATTTCACACAGATTTAGCTGCTGGACTGGGAGCATCTGTTTTACCTGGAAGCAACATCTCTCCCGAGCCAGGTTTTTCCCATGGCAAGACCCTGAGACTGAGGAGGGGACTTGTCCATGGCAGAGCCAAAACCAGAGCTCTGAGTTGTTTCTGTTGTGAACTGCTTTGTGATGGGTGCACCACTGCAGAAGAATCACCAAAACCCCACTGCAGCATTGGCTGTAAAGGAGCGGGTTGTGCAGCACAGCAGGTTCTGGACCTGCTCAGCACACAGGGAAGCTGGTTGTGCAGCCACAGCCATGCTGCTGGCCTGTCTCTGAAATGTGGATGAGTCTTTGTGGGTGAGGTTCTCCCTATGAGTTACTGCCTTTAGGGTACTCTTAAACTCAATTGCTACACCCTGTAAGTAACCTGCATCAAGGTTTAGCGAGCTGAGAGATTAAAGAAAGCTAGTTAATGCTGCCTGTGAGTGCATTGGCATCTCCATCTGCCGCCTCAGTGGGTTGTAGAAGGGTGTTTCACCTATCTCATCTCTTCCTTTTGCAGCTGCAGAGCTACTTTGCTGCCTGTGAAGATGAGACACCGGCCATCAGGAACCATGACAAAGTCCTGCAGCGCCTCTGTGAACATCTGGACCATGCTCTGCTCTATGGGTAAGTGTGGAACTGCTGGGGTGCTTTTCACCCAGTGTGTAGCCTCAGTCTGGGGAAGCCATCTGGGCAGTCACTGGGATGGAGGTAACAAAGCCCTTCCTTAACCTTCCTCTGGGTTTCTTTCTTCTTCCAGCCTGCAAGATCTTTCTTCAGGCTACTGGGTGCTGGTTGTTCACTTCACCCGCCGAGAAGCCATCAAACAGATAGAGGTGCTTCAGCACGTGGCCACCAACCTGGGGCGCAGTGAGTGTTCACAGATGCTGCCCTGGCTCTGAGGGCAGATAGGTTTGGGGACATCTGACAGGAGTCCCAGGCAGGTTGTGCTGATGTGGTCGAGGGCTGGGGCTGCAGCAGAGTGAGGGAGGCAGCAGGCAGCTCAGGGCCAAGGAGGTGAGAGTCCTGCCTTCACCATATGCACCGTGCCTCAGGATCGGGTGCCTGATGCTGCTTCTCCCCTGGTGCAAGTTGTCTGTAGTGGATGTTTGGGACCATCGAGACTGCTTTTGGCACAGGACGGTGCCCAGAGTCCTCCTCTCTGCCTGATTATCCCAACACCCTTCGTCTCCCAAGCCCGTACTGGTGAGAGCGGAGTTGAGCAGACTCCCCCATCACTTCTCTGCACCAGAATGTGTGTAATATCTCAAAATGCTCCTGTGCTGATTTAGATTGATTCTTCCTCCATCTCTCCTGTCTCTTGATCCCTGGAGATGCCCACAGGGCTCGCATCTCACTAGAGACACACAGTTGTGTATCTGCTTCTCAACCAGCTACCACACAGGCTCTTATTCCCATTCCAACTCCAAATCACAAATCTGCCCCTTCGCTTCCCCACTGGCATTTCCCCCCAGATTTCCCCAGTGGTCAGTTGCTTCCCTGGAATGATACGAATGTGAATGGATGATCTGACATGTTTTAAGTGATTCATGGTTATCTGTGGCCTTGCTTCACTTCTCAGGTATTTTTCCACAAATGAATCTCTCTGCTGCTTTGTTTTCAGGCCGGGCATGGCTGTACTTAGCCCTCAATGAGAACTCCTTGGAGAGCTATTTGAGGCTGTTCCAGGAGAACCTAAGCCTGCTACACAAGTACTACGTCAAGTGAGTATCCCAGCTCCTTGTCTGGGCGCTGTTGGGTATCCCTTCTCAGAAGCCAGCCCTAATTTGTCAGTGGGGAACAAGCAGTTGATCAGGGTCTGATTTTTCCTTTGTGGGTTTTGCATGATTAATTTAAAGGCCCCAGTTGAGAACACTCTGTCCTAGACAGAGAGCCTACAAGCATCTCTCCTAGTGACTGCTTTTACTCCCAGTCCCAGATGTATTATTTATATTCTTCCATGTTTTCCAAGGAGCTGCTGAGCTCTTGGGACCCAGCTGCGGCGGACACCTGAAAATCTGCCTGTGGCCTGGTTGGGGACAGCACACAGTGGATGTGTGACTGCTCCAAGCTGCACACATCTGCCCTTAAGCTTTGATACTGCTCTTAGGAGGCAGACAGCAGGGTCCCAGGCCCGGGGCAGTTTACAGGGCAGCTCAGAGACACACCACCAAGAAAACAGAAGGGCACTTGTAGCTGTTCCTTCTCTTTCTCACATCTGTAAAGCTCTTTTATTCAATCCATGCTGCAGGAACGCCCTGGTTTGCAGTCATGATCATCTGACCTTGTTCTTAACACTGGTGTCCGGGCTGGAGTTCATCCGCTTTGACTTGGATCTGGTGAGTGTTTTACCTGTTTCTCTTGGCTCTGGGAGCAGGTATGGGAGGCAGGGGGAGTCCTGCGTGTGACAGGTCCCACTGTTTGCTCCAGGTTGTACCTTCTTGTTGGCCTTCAGCTGAGAACATGAAGGTGCCACTTTCAGGAAAGGCTTTAGGCTGGGGTCTTTGGAGATCCAGCAGTGGGATTTATCCCTATTGCTCTGCACAGTTCAGGAGAGGAACAAGGTAGCTGCAGGGCAGCATGGTGGGGGTAGAGAGTTGAGCTCTGCACGTGTGGCATGAAATGCTGGAGTCCCTCCAGGTGAACACAAAGCCACTGGCAAACCCTCTGTGTCGCAGTGGAGCCACTGGGTTTCCTCTGAAAGGCAGAAATGGGCACTCAGAGGACATTCAAGGATAGTCCCATCATTTCAACTGCTAATAACTGCGTGTGGTGTCTGACCCACCCCATGCTCTCTTCTCTGCAGGATGCTCCTTACCTGGATCTAGCCCCATACATGCCAGATTACTACAAGCCTCAGTACCTGCTAGACTTTGAGGACCGTCTGCCCAGCTCTGTGCATGGCTCAGACAGCCTGTCCCTCAACTCCTTCAACTCAGTCACCTCCACCAACCTGGAATGGGATGACAGTGCCATTGCTCCATCCAGTGAAGGTCAGTGGTTGTTTGGAGATGGGATGTGCTCCCACATCCCCTTCGGCTGAGCTGTCAGACTGGATGAGGCAGCAAATGATGGGCTGGAAAAGACCAAAGCAAGAGACCCAGAAATTAGGCTGTGAGTGTTTCCTGCCTTGTCTTGGGAGGTGCTGGGACTTAGACTGTGGACAGCCCCTTTGCCTCAGACTGGGAGAGGAGGACTTTCCCTGCTAGTCACCTCAGGCCACCTCTCCATCCTGTGGGTGTTTTAGCAAGAACTGGAGAAATCTGCCCATGGAGTGAAAGCCATGCCCATATCTGAATGTGCCTTCCAGTTCAGAGCAGGCACATAGGGCTGCAGAGGACCTTTTTTAACTGCTTGTTTTGCAGTCCAGAGACCCACATATGATGGAGGTGGTGGGGAATAGTTTCCAGGGACTTTTCTCCATGTCTGCAGTGTGAGGAAAAGGCAGCCAGTGGGCTCAGAGGTGCTGGTTTTCCCTCTATGCATCTGAACTTGAGCAGCGTGATAAGTTGTCCTACTCATCCCCTCATCCCTATCAGAGGGGGCTGGATGTTGTTCCTGATGCAAGGAGAAGACATGTACTTTGTGCCTGTGCCGGTGCCCTTAAGCTGCTTCAGGCTGGAGCAGGGAGCTCTTACCCTGCATGAAGCATGTTCAGATGAAGGAGCAGCTCCAAAATACATTACCCCTGTTCCTTTTTTATGTCAGTCTGGACAAAGCGAGATCAGGGGATTCTGGAAGGAATAGATGGAGTGATGAGTGCTGTGAACTGGGTGCAGTGAATTCAGGACTGAGTCCACATACAAGTGGGTTCTCTCTGAGACAAGGGTCCCCCCATTGCCTTTAATGTGCAAAATAGAAACAGCAGACATTAAAGATGCTGGGAAGGAACAGCCTGGGATGGGTGTTAGCATCCTTTAGCAAAAGACTGAAGCACAGCCCTGGTTTGGGCTCACCCATGATATCTGCACTCATGCTGTAAGTGTGGAAGGCTTTGCTTCCCAGGGCTTGCTTATGCCAAACCTCCAGCATCCCAGGTGGAGACAGCATGAGGAGCTTTGCAGTGAAAGTCTCAGGAAGAAGCTTCTCTGTCCCCAGGGGTTTGACATAAGCAGCAGTTTTGGTTCTTGCAGCATGCCCTGGGCTTGTATTCCTGTGCCTCCCTCAGCAGAACATGTGTTGGTGCCAGCAAGTCTCCTGCCTGTTACTATTGACTGGGCAAGGGGTGTCACTTGCGTTAGGCCACACTCTCTAGCCCCTGTGGTGGATGGAAGCTTAATGCTTATGAGAAGAGGGGTTTGGAGTAGAGCTGCAAGAGATTTTGGAGCTAGATTTTGGATTTGGCATCATCACAAGCTATCCCATGTGCCTGGGCAGTGGTTGTGATCTGTGTCTCAGTTTTCCTGTGGATAGAGGGGTTCAGTGGTGATGCAGAAATGCCATCCCCTGTGGAAGGACCAGGACAGTGGAGGTGCCTGAGCCCAGGCAGTGCCACTGTTCCTCCTGCTTGGAGGAACTGAACTTCAGTAGCTATTTCACTGCTCATCATTCAACAGGAGCATCTCCCTACCCTGCAAGTGTAGGTGGAGTTGGGGATTTTAGGATCAGTGGACAAGTTTTTCCCTTTAATCACACTTTGCAAACATTAATGAGTCAAACATCACAGTATCTACGGGAGGTAGGTGTAAAGAGGGAAAACTGAGGCACAGATTGACTTAATTGCTTCCCAGAAGGGATCCCAGCCATGACATGACCATGTTTCTGTTTTAGCTTTCCTTCATCCCTTGCTGGTAGCTCCCATAACACAGACATCCCATAGGAACAACTGTTGGTGCAGCTGGTTTCCATTTGCATCCAAGTTCCCTAACTATTTTCTCATGAGTTTCAGATACCAATGGAAAATTGTTTTGTTTCTCTCCTTTCCCATCTCCCTCCCCAGATCCCCCTCACACTCTCCCCTGTCCCTTCTCCCTCCCCACTACTTGCATTTCTAATCCTGAGTTTTATCCCTCATTTTTGTAGATTATGATTTTGGAGATGTCTTTCCAGCAATGCAGACCATGCCCAGCAGAGGCTGGGAAGGTGGGACATAATCATCTGTTACAACCTTTTGGTTTCCTCTCTGCATTGCTGCCACTGAAGCTTGCTGCATGCTTCCCAGTTCAGTTCTTAACAAGCAACCACCGCATCTTGATGGAATTCAGTAGAGGCAGAAAGGAGCAGAAAAGATCCCCCAAGGTGGGAGGTTGTGTGTCTCATCTGTGAGGCCAAGTGCAAAGCTCCCCCCAGCTCCTAGTGCATGCAGGCACACTCATCTGGTGTGTATCCTGGAGCAGAGGGATGTTTTCCTGCCTCTGATGATGCCTCTGTGTCTTCTAGACCAGGTTACAAAAGAAGAGCTTCAAAATCACTGCCCAAAATGAGCGTGACATGCCAGCTGACCTTCCTGTAGATCTCCTCTTTGGGATAAAGCACGCAGGGTGCTGATGGAAAAGCTGATCCAGTCGTTGATTTCCTGAAAGCCCTGGAAAGCAGCTGAATTAATTCTGCTTTCTTTAACTGGGAGCCTTTTGCAGGGATTAATTTGGGAGGTTTTGTTTTCCTTGCACCCTGCTGTCAAAACAGCTTTTGAAGCCACAACATGCAGCACATGGCTGTGCTCAGTTTGGGTCTCTGTGCTTTTTATTTCACCACTTTTAAACCCAATTTGTCAACTATGTCTGGCGTTTGTGTGCAAGAGCATGTGCCCATTTTAGAGGAACTTGTTCTCCTTCCTCCACATGCACTCCCTGTGCGTATCCTTTACATACAACGGGAGTAGGAGATTTCTCTGCTTTACCCTGGAGGAAATACACCCAAGCTCTGTCCTTTGCAGCTCAAAGTTGGATGGAGCCTTGGGTCCAAACTACCTTGGCTGGTACCACCTCATTATTTGAGGAAAATCTGCCTGAATTCCATGTGGATTGCTCTTGGGCTCTAACACGCTCCTTCTCAGCTTCTTTCTTACCACATGGAGATGGTTTAATGTGTCCCTGAAGCTTGAGTGTCCATGTAGAGGGTACAAACCATGCTCCCAAACCCGGCACCCAGCGAACAGCTTAACTGTGAGTGTTGGTTGCAGGCTGGGAGAAGCCAATGGATGTCAGGGGCAGATCCCTCTGGCTTTTGTGTCAGCTTTCCTGTGCAGGTCCTGCTTGCAAGGTGGTGCCAGTGTGAGCCACCACAGCTCTGGAATGGGTGAGCCAAGCAAGCCTTGGCTGTAGCAAAGCTTCCATTATAACCCCTGCCAGGTTAGTGTCCTGATGCATTCCTTGCTCTTTGTACACAGAGCTAGAAGAATTAGGTTAAGAAGGTTAAGAAAATCGGGGCAGATTGCTGTTTTCAACACATTTTGGGGTAAAATTCTGTATTTTGGTCAAAGACTGTTTTGTCTCAATGGAACCAGCAAGTGACATTCATTCTGGTGATGCAGGTGTGAAGCCTGGGGCTGAAATAGCGTTTAAATGGTTTATTTCCCCTTTACATCCCCTGATGGAGTTTCACACCCTCCATGCTCAGGGCAGGCATTTCAGCAGGAGCAAAGCAGTGTTTTGAAATCAGCCATCACACAACTGCCTTTATCAGATGTTTAGAAGAGGTTTCATTTTCCTACTCAAACCCTGCACCCCGAACCAGTCTGCAGGGCTGTGGTTTCCTTCAGACAGGGTCTCCGTGCCTAGCAAGAGGTTTCTACCTGGCTTTGGATATGAAGGGTGCTAGGGAAGAGAAGGGCATGGACAACCTTCCCTTAACCATGACTTCATGGATGGATAACTCTGAGCATGACTCCTGTAGCCCTTTTCCACTGCTCCTTTTCCCTCTGAAGACTAACATGGGTGAAGCTGGTTGTGCTATGATCTGTCTGTGCAGCCTGCTGTCCTCAGACCCTGGTGAATGCTGTGTCCTGCCCTCCACCACACTTCCAGCTCCCTGGGTATGGCATATGCAAGCACCCAGTTCCGTAAGGATCACTGCTGTATGGGTTGGCTCCATTCCTGCCCCTCTACTGAGTGAGCATCTTCCTAAGACCCCACTGCAGAGGAGAAGCAGCAGTGTGGGGCAGCAGCTTCGCTGGCTCACTGGCATCTTACTAAGGAGCACCATGGCCCCAAGACCCCTCAAGTTCCTTCCCAAGGATGCTACTTCTTAATCCAGCTGCTGGTTCCCAGGGACCAAGCTGTTATTTCTAGCTAAATGTCTAAATTCCAGCTAAATGTCTGTGTTGTCTAAATTGCAGTGGGTGCAAAGCACAGAGTGATGCTGGGTGGCACGCTGGCCTCTGTCCCTCCTCACAAGCAGCCTGCTGCCTGCAGCAATCTCTGAACTAAGCGCGTGTGACAGTGCTCTGCGGGTACCTGGGATGGTGTCACTGCCAGCAGTGTGCCATATAATGCCCCAAGCCCCCAGCACACCGCTTTGCTTGATTCGACTTGATCTGGTGCCTGAGCTGACGTTAATCCAGCTCTTCCCTTCTTGTCTTTGCAGATGGAGACCTCACAGACACGCTGAGCTGCCCGCGCTCCACTGCCTCGGAGGCAAATGGCAGCAAAGGCTCCGTGAAGAGCCCAACGCAGCGCCACAACCCCTTCAATGAGGAGAGATCGGACGTGACATCCTCCACTGAGACCACACCGGTGCACACGGCTTCCCAGGAGAAGGCAGAAGCCACCCCTGAAGGGACGGACCAGTCTGAGAGCTGCACAGAGCTGGAGGTCATCAGGTAAGGACAGAGCTGCCTGGCCTGGAAACGTGGCTCTGAGTGTCATCCGTCACCACAGGTTGATGATGTCCTACCCCTTCTAGCCCAATGGAGACACCATCTGTGGGGTAGCCTTTACACAATCATGAGAAGGTGGGTTTATACCTCTAGACACCAACTGGTGCCCTGTAGGTGTCAACAGAGCTGGTCCCTTGGGTCTGTAGAGCTACAGCCTGGCTCAACATAACCACCTTTGCCTGACACTATCAGGGAGCTCAGAGGAAGCCGGGAGCTTTCAGTTGTGGTTTTCTCCAGCTGGTGGCAGGTTTGCAGCAACTCCAGGTCTCAGATCTTCTCTCCCGTCCCTCCTCTTGTTTGTCAACGAGCTGTGGCTAAACCTGTCAAGGGAGATGCCTCCTGCAGTCCTGTGTTTGACTCTTCCAGAGGAGATCCCCAGGGGACCCTTGGAGCCTTTAACCCAGACAGAACTCAAGGCTCTGTCTGCTCACAGCCCAGGACCGGGGCACCCCAAAACCAGCCCAGCAGGCCTGTGCTTTGTTCTCACACCCTGTTCTTCCTGAGAGGAGCCGCGTTATGTTGCAGACACGCGGAAAGGGGAGCACTGCACTCACTTCCCAACCAAGAGTGGCCTGAGAGAGTGTTTGTGGCCATGGGAGGCCTGAACACTTCCGCAGCTGGAATCCCGGAGTGCCATTCCCTTCAGCCTACATCTCCCTCTTCTGGCAGGCAGGGACACAGCATTCCCATGTGTTTTTGAAACCTCCCTTCCCAGCATCTTCCTCTCAGGCAGGGATTTCTCCCACCTCACTTTAGCTCCACATCTATTTGTGATCCCCTTCACAGTCAAAGGAAGGCCAAGATGCTGCATCTGGCAGCTGGAGCCTCTGTTCTTTTTGCATGGGTAGGAAATGGTGCCCATAGTCTGCTTTTGTTGTTGTGGCTGGCATGGACACAGGGCTCTGTGTGGCTACAGTGTTCTCTGCAATAGGGAAGGTTGCTAGGAATGACCTTCAGACTGTATATTAGGAGCAATTCCTTCTCCAGAGGGTGCTCAGGCATTGGAACAGGCTGCCCAGGGCAGTGCTGCAGTCACCATTCCTGCAAGTGTTCACACCCCGTGTAGATGAGGCCCTCAGTGACATGGGTTAGTGATGGAAGAACAGTTGGACTTGATGTTCTTCAAGGTCTTTCCCACCCTGGTTGATCCTATGGTTCTATGGAAGGGATCGCTCCCTACGCCACAAAAGCCTAAGCAGGTGCAGACATCTCTCATTGTCTCTCACCACACAGGTTGGCCAAGAAGAAGAAAACAGGCAAGAAGAAGAAAGCAAAGCACGAGGAGCTGGTGAACACCCCAGCACCCACAGCACCCGAGGCCAGCGGCGACAGCGGCGTGAACGGGCTGAGCGACAGAGAGGACCCTCAGAGAGGTGATGGCCCCAGCACTGAGCCCAGCCCTGGAGGGCAGGAGGAGGGTGCTGAGCGCTCTGCCCTCGGCCAGCTGGCGCTGCGCATCCCCGAGATGAAGGACACGTCCATGGAGAGCGTGGGGCAGCCACTGAGCAAGGTGATGGACAGGCTCAACGGGCAGCTGGACCCCGGCGGTGCCTGGAGCGTGCCCCTCGAGCCCCCCGGGCAGTCCTTTCGGACTGGCACGCCAGGGGAGACCCCAGATGGATCGTCCTCTGGCGACTTTAGTGAGGGGATTTCAGCCCCCATGGACTTCTACCGCTTTACCATCGAGAGTCCAAACGCTGCTGCACCAGGTGGTGGCCACCATGACACTCCAGGGCCTGGCCAACCGCCACATGTTTCTGGTAGCCCTGAGGCTCCTGAAGAAGAAAGCAGAGAAGGAGAAGCAGTTGGGGCAGTAGAGGAGTCTGGAGGGGAGAGTGATGAACCCCAAATTGGCCAGATGGACACCACTGAGCCCCAGGCTCTCTGTGAGCCCAAGAAGGAGCAGCCCAGCCCTTCCCCAAGCAGTGCTGAGGACTCTGGTGTGGAGGAAGGACAGGGCAGCCCCTCGGAGCTGACCCATCCCTCCGAGTTCAGGTGAGGCAGGGTTTGCTCAGCAGAGAGAGCATCTTCCAACCAGTCTTGAGCTCAAGCTGTCACTTCTCCCTTTGTCTTCGGTTTGGGGGGCAAAGCCCATCCTTTTCCAGGATGAAGAAGAGGCACAAGGGGTCAGGAGAGGAAGGTTCTGTGGGGGCAAAAAGTTCCCAAATCAAGGACAAGTTCAGTAAGGAAGGGGATTGTCCTTCCTGGACTCTCCAGCCCCATGACTATGTCCATCCTCTACTGTCTTATCTTCTCAGGGTGGACAACAACCATCTCCTCCTGCTGATGATCCATGTCTTTCGGGAGAATGAGGAACAGTTGTTCAGGGTAAGGCGGCCACCAGTGATATCCTCCAAGGGACCAGCTCTGTGCCTGCATCCACTGAGAGCTCTTTTCCCTCCACACAGATGATCCGAATGAGCACTGGGCACATGGAGGGGAACCTGCAGCTGATCTACGTCCTGCTGACAGATTGCTATGTGTACCTGATCCGGAAAGGTATATCCCATCCTGACAGCCTCTGCTCGGCTGCAGGGAGGGAGGCTTGCCCATAAATGAGAGTACCATAGCTCAGTAACTTCACTGCCAGCTCCTGCCAGTTCCCTCGTGTCCCTCCGGAGCAGTGGCACAGTAGGGAGCTCAGGTTGATTTGTCCCCCGAGCAGCCCTGGAACACGTGGCCCACAGCTCCTTGCTGCCTGGGACACAGCTTGGTTTGCAGGTCCATCACTGCTGCTGAGCAGCAGCCCGGATCCGGCCAGCGCTGGGCTCCTCTGCCCCAGTTCATGTGGCTCTTTGTGTCTGTGCCAGGGGCTGCGGAGAAGCCGTACATGGTGGAGGAGGCTGTTTCCTACAATGAGCTGGACTACATTTCGGTGAGTGCAGCTCTCAGGGAGAGGAGCAGGAGGTGGGTTGGTGGGGTCAGCCCTCACCCCTCTGGCTGCAGGGTGTCAGGAACCTCACAGTGGGGCATTTTTGCGGGGTGCTCTGTCCATGGGGAGTGTTTTCACCAGTGAATCTTTGAGATTGGGAGAGTTGGAAGTGATCCTCCCTCAAGGCTGAGAACGTTGGGGCTGTTCAGCCTGGAAAATAGGAGCTGCGTGGAGACCTCAGAGCAGCTTCCAGTGTCTGAAGGGGGCTACAAGGATGCTGGGACTGCACCTTCATCAGGGATGAAGGAATCAGGGACTGTCGCGATAGGATGAGGGGTGATGGGTTCGAACTGAAACAGGGGAGGTTCAAGTTGGAGATAAGGCAGAAGCTGTTCCCTGTGAGGGTGCTGAGGCGCTGGCACAGGGTGCCCAGAGAAGCTGTGGCTG
>WYDI02026262.1:0-53348 GCA_009867235.2 Psittacus erithacus
TTGTAAACATTCTAAGCAGTAGCTACAAACATTGGTATTATCAGTACTGTTCTCAGGCTGAAAGTTAGAAACACAGTTCTGCACCAGCCACTAAGAAGGAGAAAAAATGACTGCTACTGCTGAACCCATGACAGCGAGCTGGGACTGTTCAGCCTGGAGAACAGAAGGCTCAGGTGGGTTTTATCCCTGTGTATAAATCTCTGATGAGAAGGAATGGAGAAGGAACCAGACTTTTCCCAGTAGTGCCCACTGACAGTACAAGAGGTCACAGGCACAAATTAAAACACATTAAATTCCATCTGAACCCAAAAAGACACACTTTTGCACTGTGAGCATGCTCAGACACTGGAAGAGGCTGTGCAGAGAGGCTGTAGTGTTTCTGTCCTTGAAGATCTTCAGCACTCGGCCTGATACTATCCTGGACAACCTGTTCCAGTTCATTCTGAAGAGCAGCTAAGGTAGAGGATCTCAATAGGTCCCTTCAAAACTCTCATGGTTTAACTTCTTCCAGCAGCTAAGAACCGCACAGCCACCCTCTCACTATTCCCAGTGGGATGGAGGAGGGAATCAGAAGGGTAAAGCTATGAAAATTCATAGCTAGAAATAAAGACAGTTTAATAGGTAAACAGAAGACGCATGCACAAGCAAAGCAAAATAACAAATTCATTCACTATCTGTTATTGACAGGCAGGAGTTTAACCATTTCCGGAAAGGCAGGGCTTCATCATGCATAACAGTTACTTGGCAAGACAAATCCCTTAAATCCAAATGTCTCTTGGTATGGAATATCCCTTTGGTTGGCTGGGGTCAGATGTCCCAGCTGGGCTCCCACCCAACCTATTGCACACCTTCAGTCTATTCACTAGGGGCAGAGTGAGAAGCAGAAGGTTCTAACACTGTGCAAGCGCTGTTCAGCAAAACCCAGAGCATTACAATGTTTTCAGTATGCTTTTGGTCACAAATCCAAAATAGAGCACCATATAAGCTGCAGTGAAAAGTATTAACTCTAACCCAGCCAAATCCACTACACAACCTCAACGATTCTGTGATAACCGTAGTGGATAGCCTCCTCATTCTGCTTATAGTGCAGCTTTCTTTGTAATACATGTTATAAAAGCATATAATAATGTCTTTATTGCAAGACTTCTAAGCCTTTAGATTAACACCAGCAACAAGCTGTTGTCAAGTAACTTAGGCAGTCAAAGCACAATGGCATTGTAAAAATCAAGATAAATTTCTAGGGTAAAAATAAACAATTTGAATGAAAGTGAATATATTCATCAACTTTTAACTTCTGTGCCTGCAGAGCTCAATTTTTACACAGGTATGTCTAAATTTGCACACATGTCCAACTACCTGCATAATCTGAAAAAGGAGATTTCACTGCAGAAAATTCACCTCAGAAGAGTGAGAAAAGGATAACCCAATTGCATATCTTTTTCTCCATGCTTTCACTCATGATTTATACTCCCTCACTGGTGCCAAGAGCCACCACACTGAACAATGTGTGGACTCCTTTCATAACAACTGAAGAGGGGGAGCAGGTCAGTCATTAGAGTGAATCAGATCCTCATTGATTTTAATTGAATCCTATTGATTTGTATAGAAGATAATTAGTTTGAATTGACTTTTATTGATTTGTGCTTAATTGGACTCAATTAAAACCCAGTGATTTGCATTGAACAAACTAAATTGCGCTGACTAATTGGACTGAACTGAAACTCATTGAAGTGAAGTGTTCAGTGAAATGAGCAAAAAGCTAGCTATTGCTTTTAGTAAGACTCCTACGCTGCTGCTAAGTGCCTGCTGAAATCTGAGTGAATCTAGGAAAATATCCTTATTAAAGACCAACTTTGAAAAAGAGAGGGCTGTTTGCACATGACTTGTGATCATCTTCAGCTGTTGATTTATTTCTTTTTATTTTGCTTCCTGCTATAAATTCATTTTTATGACTTTGAAGAGTGCTGTAACAAAGCCAGAGGACAGCAGGAAACACAGCCTCTGATAAATCCATCTTGCAGATGTAACCCTCTTCATTGGGAATGAGTCTAACCAAAGAGGGGAATTATTAAAACACCCAGACATGGCCAGTAAACCCGTCTTACTTTCTCCATTTTGCAGAAGGTTCACCATACGCATACAGATAGTACCATCAGTGCCTTGCAGCACAGAGCAGAGGAGCCTATTGGAGCTTTGGTACCCCTGTCCAGATAACAGGTTATCAGATGTAGTTTGAGAATAATGCATGATGCATAATTAGATGAGTTTGTTAAATTTATGGAATACATCTTTAATTAGGATCACTAGCACCATCCACTAGAAATCTGTGATTTCACTGCTTATTGATACTTCAGAATAAATAATGTTGTCAGTCAAGGCTACTCAGGCTGTGGTTACAGGGCTTGATTCAGCCTCAGATGAGGTCTCCTTCAGCTTTCTGAACCCAACTTATTTTTCTCAGTACACAAATGCAGGAGCTACTGCTGTGCTAGATACCACCAAGGTTGGTTCAGGAAGGTTCCTCAAAAGAGGCGGTTATCCAACTTGAACACCCTGTGGGTCTATGCTTTAGGCTGGAAATCACAAGCTACAATAATGGTAGTAGTCTCTACTACATTCCTCGATCTTGTAGGTGAATAAACATTCTAACATCTAAAAGACTGTCATTCTCTAACAGTTAGAAAGCAAAACATAGAATATTGGAAAGGAAGGGACCTCCTCGGCTACTAAAGTCCAGGCTTTGCTGTCCCAGATATTTAACAGCTTTTGCATTAAGCTCTAGTTGTTTTTATCCATGTTTCTCTTACCCGAATATTTTTTTAAGTCTCATTTTTCCCATGGGAATCAAGGTCTTGCTTTCAGCATCTGTCTATTCATACCTACTCTACAGTAGCTATGTAAAAACACTGTCCTTTAACAGTACTTGTCTCTCACTAAAGTTTACTCCCCTGGCATATTTATGGGTCACAATTATATTCCTTGACAGTCTTTGGTTTATGATGCAAAATAAGCCAAGTTCTTTCCATACACTTTCATGAGGTATGGTTTTTCATTCCCTGTACAATTGCTTGTTCCCATCTGAACAGTTCCTGTAACAATTAGCCCAGTACTTCATTGTGAAGTCTGGGTCAGTCACCTTGTTTCGACTTTTACATCATTTCAAGTCAGTCCATTATCCTCTCAATGCAAATGTCCTTCCAGGAACCTCTCGGACCCTGCCATTAAGTCTGTAAGTGCATTGGGCATGCACACAGGCACAGCTGTAATACACAGCTGCTCGCCCCACTGTTATAACTAAAACCCTCTTGATTTCCATAGTTACAACTCACTTATAACTTAAATCCCATAATCCTGCCACAACTGCATAGAATAGTCCAATAGAAATTTCACTGGGAAATGACACTTTGGCATTTTTACAGAAATTTTATGCTTTGATAAAAGAAAGGGCTATTGGGGTTTTATTTTTCCCACAATTACTTCACATTGACATGTCCATATCCGTCCTCTGATGAGCTAAAATGGCAGCATTTTTCTCAGTCACATACACCTAATGAATTATGGAACCACATCTCAGATGGAATTTTGATATTGGAACCCGTGTTCAAAGAACATTTTTATTTGTTAGGAAATATAATTTTACAAGAGCTATCTTGGTCTTCTGTATTCACACGTTTCTTGGAATAAAAAAAAAACCAAAACAGCCAAAACCAAAATAACTCCACTGAATTTTCATAATAGATAATGTTCATTTCTTTTAAAATGAAAGTGTGAGGCACCTTGTTCCAAGTGATGTTTTATTTGAAAATAAAGGGTAATCATTTACCAAGTCTAAGACATCAGATCAAAGCACTGATTGTCTGTGCTGAGCTTTGTAAGAAAAATCATCAACCTTTGAGACTAATTCAAGAATGGAAAAAACCAGTTACTGTCTCAAAAAAGAAATCAATGATCTTAAGATCTTTTTGATCTAAGGATCATAATGGTCTACAGAGGCCGTATTTACTGAGTAGAAAAGAAGGGACTTAAAAACATATTTTCTGTTTTCCAAGGTAGATGTGCTCATGTCACACAGGAAAAATAACATGAAAGTAGTGAGTGGACTAGCGGTTCTTAACTTCAGCATCCATCAATGTTATCATTTAGTCAACAGCAAAGTCTTCCTTTTTTTCACCGTTCTCTACTGCCTTATTAACTCAGGATTTTTATCTGTCACTGAATAGATTTCTAATTTTTTACCCTGATGTACCTTACTCCCTAAAGCAGACTTAAGTAACTAATATATAAAGGATTCAGAATAGTAATTTCTTCAGTATGTGTTAATAATGCATGTGCTGATCCACAGATCTAGTAATTTGAGACTATGAAGAGGAGTGTAAATAAGAGTTATCACAAACTAATAGCCTCTTCGAATTGATTAACCACTTACTAAGTCTTCACAAACTGTTCATGAGCATATATTTGATATAACAAACATTTTTCTAGCAGTGGTTTTTTTTCCTAGATTTGCTTTAATGACTATTACTTTGTCATCAACAAAGCATTTAAAATATCATCTACTTCTGCTGTAATACGGCAGTGATTTTCTATCCAGCTTTTAGGATCATCTTGTGCATCACTGACATTTATCTTCACTGTCAGAATCTATGCAGTTACCAGTGTCCTTTATTACACTGATGTAATAGCACAAAGATTTGCTCATCACTAGAAAATGATTTTCTTGAGTCAATTTTGCGTTTAAATTAACCATTGTGTATTTCATTCTAATTTCTTAATTTCATGGCTAGCTTTGGCTTATGATTCAAAATTACAGATGATGACAATGATGATGATGATGACTATTTATTTGGCATGAATCTTCCTGTGCTTCACTGGATTTCTTTGTTGTGTTTGCAAGGGAGTGCAAGTGGGGAGAAAAATCTTCACATTCAGCTAGTTTTAGTTCTGAAATGCAACACAGGAGTAATTTTCATCATGAGTTATTCCTGTATACAGGATCTATGTCTAATTTTCTGGAGTGCTGATTCTCTGTACTGAAAGAAAGCAATTGCAGGCACCTGACCACACACATTAAAACTGCTGTGCCTTAGAATGAATGATGAAAGCTTGTGATTTGAAACATACACAAGCATTTGATGTGGGTACACATGAGAAAGCCACAGAAGTTTTGCTGCAGAGTATTGCCTGTGCTATTTAGGCTACCAAATAAAAGCATCACTACTAAACAAAATAAGACCAGAAGAACCCAACTCATCTCCTGAACCTTCATTGCCTGGCTGCTTGATGACTCAAGAGAACAGTTCTCCAAAACCAGACAGAGAGATTTGGGAGAATAAAGGTGCCAGCCTTCCCTAAGGTGATGTCTAATTACTCACCTTTCAGGAAAGCCAAGCAGTGCAGGAAAAGGGATCCTGCAAAGTCATCTTTGTGTTCAGCAAACTCTATGGAAAACAATGAGATTTTTTTGTCAGTGGTTGCCCTTTTCAGCCCAACATGCTGCAGTGTCCCTTTTTGGTCAGAAGGAATGCTTCAAATTACCTGCAGACACTTTACTGCAGCTAGAGTGTTTGGAAAGTACTTTTCTTTCTGTCTCAGTCGCAATATGAACTTCATGAGATGGGGGTATGCTTTGTTTGCTAAACCAAAGTACCACTCAGTAATAAATGCCCACCATCCACTTAGAAAAAGATATCGTCAGGCATCTCAACAGATAGAGTCCATTGAACCCTAATCAAAAGCCCTTTGAAGCCAACATTGATCTAGATTTTGATGGGTTTCTATTCAGTCCTAACATTAATCTCTGTAAACACAGATTCTTTTTGCTAAAATGATTGCTATTTGTTTAACATTTCTTTTGCACATTCAGGTCTTCTGGAATTCCAGCAAGAAAATTTAGATTTTTGCTATATACCACAGCCCTTCTCTTCTTCCATGCATCTTGTAGATTTTTCCTGCCTTTCTGGACCATGAGTTTCATCTCTTTTTCTAGAAATATATAAAGTTTCTGACACATTTTTTACCATGATTATACAAGTGTTGAAAACCAAGACTAAAAATCTTACATACACACAGTTTTCCTTTTCCTTCTCTCTATCATCTACTTTTTCTTTTTGCTTATCTATCATATTTCAGCATAAAATTATCTATTTTCTTGTGATGCATTCTGACCTCTTTGTTTCTTGGAAGATTCCCCCAACGAGGAACTTTCACCTCACCTCCTTTTCTGTCCTCTCAGATCTTCTGTTTTCTCTAAATTTTTAGGATCTTGTATCCTCCTAAGACATTCCTCAAATGCTCTGTGCCCTTTGCTCCTCTCAGTCCTTGAAAAATCATTCCTCTTCCTCCTAACTGGAGTAGAAAGTAGGAGAAATCTGAAGCAGCCGCTTCTGCCTTTTCTCTCCCCTGAGGTGCAGGAGACTGAGAGAAAGGGGATAAAAGAGAGGTTTGCACAAAAGAAAGGCAGGTCACCTTACAAGGGGCAGCCTGGAAGGTCAGAGGTCCTCTTTTGAGGACCTTTTTAGGTAGGGAGAATAGAATAGAAGAATAAAGGTAGGTGGCAGTTTTTACTGCCTTCTAATGGAGAAAAGAATAGACACCGCTTGTCATCATGGCTCATCAGCTTTGCTTTAGTTCTTTGAATGCCCCTACAGTCCAAATAAATAAAAGCTGTTGAATGTTCTAACTTGCACTGATCAAGAGGAATGATCTTTCACAGCACGTATGTGCTAGTCCCTGGAGCACTTAACACATTAAATTTCAGACTACACTATACTCAGGCACAATTATCTTTTATGTGAAAGAAAAATTCACAAGCTATGTCTATATTATAAATTATTAAACTCAGACAATTAGAAACACATTTAGCAGATCCTGCATGCATCCATTTCAAAGTCCCTGTATACCTGCTTCTATCCAGACAGAAAAAAAGACCTGAATTGGAACCTCCATTAAAAGGGCAACATGGCTTCAGAATTTTCTTAACCTCTAATTGCAATGTCACCCACTATAACCCCTCAATAAATTTTTAAAGCATATTTCCTTCCCATTCTTATTACATTTCAGGGCATTTGGGAGAGGAAGAACTTCTGTATGTCTCTTCAAAAGACAATTACAATAGTCTGAAATTGAATAATGGAAAATTTGAGCTAGATAGAAAAAGTCTAAAAGATTAAATTTAGTTTATGTGTTGTTTCCCTCAGTGGAGGGTCTTCTTTATTTTGGTTAATAGATTGGGGAAAAAAAATAAGAAGAAAAGAGCTCTTGATATAAAACCTGTTGACCCACGGAAAGGTCTATGGCTTCTGAAGAGAAGGGACAGAACCCTGGGACACCTAACTCTGGCCAAGAATCAAAAATTGAGAAAATGCATTGCACAGAGTAGCTTTTCAGGTTAGACAACCTACTGCGATCCTAAGAATAGCTACTTGGTGTTTGAATGGTGATGAACCAGAGAAGGCCAAAAATCAGTGGATCCAAAGGAAATGATGTTTCCAGAAGAAATTCTGCACAGCCTTATCTCTAAAGCAGCTGGGATAATAGCTAAACCACTGTTTTATGGATGCCTCTCGTCTTGAAAGGTTTTCTTTTCTGAAGATCATGCCTTCAATCAAAACAAAACTAAAACCAACAAAGTCTTGGAATTATGAGGTTTTTAATAAAACTTGTTGAATTTGAAGGGTAAAAAATATTTTGTTGCCACTGGAGAGAGGTGCTGATGCCAAGAGGAGGAGAGGAGATGGTGATCCTTCTTTCTTCTAGAGAACTTTCCAGGCTTTTTGAAGGGAATTTCCAACAAAGTATAAATATAATCATAGAATCATAGAATCAATTAAGTTGGAAAAAACCTGCAAGACCACCAAGTCCAATCCTTACCCCAGGACTGCCATGTTCACCACTAAGACATGCCACTAAGGGCTTCATCTACACTGGTTTTGAACACTTTCAGGGATGATGATTTCATTACTTCTGTGGGAAGTCTGTTCCAATGACTGATTGCCCTTTCAGTGATGAAATCGTTTCTAATATCCAGTCTAAATCTCCCCTGGCACAGCTTGAAGTCAAATAGTGGCCCTCCTTTCAGCTCTTCTGCTAGTTTTACACTTAGCTCCAACTGCTTTATTCCTTTAAAGAGCTAATGGATAATCTTTCTTTGGAATATAATACTTCATTTCTGCTTCACCAAAAGCATGCTATCACGATTTCCTAAAAGTAAATTACTGTAGGGTTCAATTACCCCTCCTGGGACTGCTACAGTGACCATCTCTTATGAAACTTCAGAGCAAAGATTATCAGCCACAAAAGGTAAAGGCTGAAGATAGGATGCACATCACAGCACATCCACTAAGACCTTGAGAAAGGGTGGAAGGTCAAATAGTTAGTAAATGAGACTATGTGCATGCATTTGTTTTAATACATGTTATAAATGTTAAGGTGATTGCAAAAGGAGAAATGGATTCAGAAAATACAGCAGCTAGTTTCTAGTGCCCCCTTCTGCTGTTGGTGATGCTTCTATTTTCTGAAGCATAATTAAGCCCATTGTGCACCTGAATTTGTTTTCATGGCAGATCTGAATGTAATTTGGCTGGATTGTAATACAGCACATTAAATCTGTTTGAAGATGAGCGAGACTTAAATCGCTGAAACCTACTCCTCAGTTTTTCATCTGCTTTTTCTGTTGTTTGTTTTCTTGCTTTGTTTGTTCAGTTCCAATTTTGTTTTTCAGATGATAAACACACGCAGAATGCTACCAAATCTTAATGATGAGTTGCGTGTGCTTAACCAGGTTCTTTAAAATGTTTAAAGCAGTAGATTTACTTTTGCAGCTCCGAAACAAAACTCACCTTTAACATAAATATGCTTTCAAATACTTTATGAAAGGAGCAAATGCTTACCAAGCAAGTTCATACTTCAGACAACTTTTTTTGGAGAGTATTAGCCCAAAGGCAAACACCTATCTCTGAGCTAAGGCAAACATTTCAATTTTCTTGTTTACTGCATTAGTACAAAGAATGTTTGGTGGGCATAGACTCTAGATAGTTTAGAGAAGTGAATCCTTACAACCATATAAAGTGAATGCTGCTTACTACACCTTATGTCTGTTTTCAGAGAACTCTTCAATTCAGTTGCTCCACCATAACCGGAACATAAAAACCCTTCCGGATTTTCTGGGAAAATCTGTGTATGGTTGTAAATTTGCACATTATACCTACAGGATTATGTAAGAAACTTGTCTTCAAGGAAACAGAACCCAATTCCATCTCAATTAAAAATGCAGCTTTTCTTTGTTTCTTTAGCTGTAGAGCTAGGATGGGGGTGTAGCTCAGCTCCAGGTAAAGATCCTAAAGGGTAGAAGTAGGTGTCTGAACAGTACATAGCAGTTTACCCTGATCTGTATTAAGCAGCAAGGCTTGATCAAGGTTCATAAGGATAGGGTGTTGCTTCTGGTTGCCAGTCTCCCAGCAGACCTGTTTGTGTCTGACAGCTAATTGGATGCCTTGGACGCACTGGGGTATCTCAAATGGCATTAAATGCCTATGCTCCGGGGGAGGGGTGGGGCAGGGAGGAAGCCAGCAAAAATCAAGTTCATCCTGGTTTATCAACAAACTACACCTTTGCCCACTGCAGTGTGTGTTTAGACATCTCACTTACATGTAGACCCCTATATATAGAGACCTAAATGGATTTAGCACCTTGACCTTGAGCTAGATCTCATATCGACTTTAGCTGAATGGGTAATGCCTGTAAAAGAGAGCATCAGAAGGAACTGCCACACAAAGACAGAATTACATTACAGTAATAATAAAAAGAGACAAAAAAAAAAACTCCAACAAAATGTCCCACTTTATGTATCAGCAGAAAAAATCAATGTGCTGCCTATAGGGAGTCTAAAGAAAATATAATTATCACCTACTTGTCAGTATTACATTGTTAGTATAGATATAGGCATTTGAACTTTGACTGATGCAGTTAAGAGTACTGCACTGCCTGCACAGCCCAGGAGTGCTGAGTGAAACAAATAGGACTGGCACACACTGCTACAAGTGCACGTAACTCACAGTAACTGCTTTGCTACTTTCTGTGTTTTGCAGACAAACCTTGAAGTGATGCACTACAGAAGAGGCTCTTCGATGAATCAGCGGGACTCCCAAGAACCAGTTCATGCATTAAATGGGATAACTCTAATCCTTTACTAAAAACCTTCTGGAAGTATTTCTTTTCTTTGAGCTGGGAGGACATGTGCCTGATGATCCAACACAGCAACTGCATCTTTTATTTAGAATGCCCATTTGTTTGGACCAGAGTGTTTTATTCATGGACAGCTTGAACACAAACAGCCCTGTGCTCATCACTGAAACCCATTTACACTTCATTAACTTAGCAGAAACATTTGAGGATACACAGTTAGGTAAATGCTCAGCTCCAGACAGAAGCCTGGGGTTTGTAAATAAATGCTTGGACATTTTCTAAAGGTGGCAGGAAAGACAAAAGGCTTTTGTTCACTTGAGATTCCTCTCTTTAGTCTGATCTCCTGCAGGGCAGGAAATCTGGATGTAAATTATATTGGTCATGATAGATTATGATGCATGGTACCCTCAGGCTGTGTCTTTGTTGACCATTCCTGATAAATATAGTGCAGCAGAATTAATTTAGCTGGTTTGTTTGCCTTTTTATTTTTCCCCTGGGAGAAGGTATTCTCACAAATTATAGATGACCAGTTATAAATGATATCACGTCTCAAGACCCTCTACTTCCACCACCCGAGGACATTGGAGCAGTTATTTATACCCAGGGAACTTGAAGCAAACAGAAAACTACAGTGTTACGTCTGCTGACAGGGAGCAACTGCTTCCATATTTGTATTAAGTTATTAGGAAGTCCTTAAAATTTTCAACAGGATGTGCTTTCTGATCGAGCAGGTTGGTAAAAGAAGGACAGACTCTAATGAATCAATCTCAGTGTTCCTTCCTTGCATGGCAACCAGTATAGATTTCTCTGTTGTGTTCACTTAACTGGCTGAGCTGATTGCATTTTGGGTTGATGAACTGTATCTTTCAAAACATTTAAATTGGAGAGGTAATGAGGGAGTTAGAGCGAAAATTTTCATGCAACTCAAAGCATGGTGAGAGCGTAGGTAGATGAAATAAAGGCTCCAGCAGATTTGCTGGCAAAATTCTCACCCTTTGTTTCTGGGATTTGAGTTGGTATTCTGCAAGACTGGCTATATGTAAGGGCAAATTCATCCTCAGGAGGCCTCTCTGATAAAGACTATTGAAACTAGGGCTCATTCCACATTAGCAGAGGTAGAACTTCAGTTGTAGGTGCTGTGCTTTCCCAAGTACAATAGTACTTGTATATTTGAAACCAGGAATATCTGGGACTGAGACTCCCAGGTATGAAATCAGTGGCCTAAATGATCACTTTGATAAAACCAGTATTAGTATGCCTTTGATCAAGGCTAGTGATTTACCAGTGCTATTAATTCCTTTCCATTTTCAACATGGTTTTCTAGGAGAAATGTAAGGATGAAAAGGACATGTAAAATGTTGCAGTCCTGTAACTACAGATATTACTCTCTTTGGTTAGAGGAATATGGGAACCATTAGACTCTACCAGGAGCATTTTGATCCACCTAACAGTCCTTAGGTTTCAGAGTTATGAGAAGGATAAGTGCTCTTTGTTCCCTCTTCTTCTCATGCATCATTTTAAATCCATGCTATTCATAGCCTGTATTCATAACAGCAGAACAATACAATTAACAACAAGCTGAACATAGGATTGATGTATGGTTCAGGGTCATTAGCAATCATGTACTAGACATTTTGCAGAAAATCCTCACAAAAATCTTCATTCTACATATATCAAAAAATAGCTACCTCATACCATTAAGGCAAAAGTCCAGAAGTCTTCAGAAATGATAGTGTTGAAATATGCTACTGAAAGATGGATATACAAAATTCCAGGACACTACCACTGTTTCAAGTCCCTTAGAAATTGAAGGAAAAATTCTTCCTTATGCCAAATATGTCTAAACATAAGTGTATGAGGGAAACATACAAGCTAGGTGCCCAAGAACTTCTAGTATGACTAGGAGCCATGGTTTATCCAGCCCAAATCTGTATCTACCACAGGCAGATACCTTCCAAAGAAAGATACTGAAACTGAAGCGCCCTCCAAATCTCTCAGCTGGATTAAAGAAAGAGGGTAGGGGAGAATCTGAATGTTTTCATAGCTCTTTTAAAGGTCAGAAGTGTAGGATAAGTACTGTGTCAACACAGTGTCTCAGATACAATGATCCAGAAGTTAATTCATCTTTTCTTCATGATAGTAACAAATCAAATACCTTAAAGCAGAAAAAGAACAGTTTGAGGGTCACCAAAAATTAAAACTATTCTAATAAAATGTAAAAGGGACAGTCAAGGTCACTGAGAATTTATAGAAAGTTAGCAATTGAAAAGAGAAACAATAAGGTACAAAGATAGCTAAGTGGATGAGAGGGCAGACATCTACAGTGTTAGTGACTGAAAGAAGGAAATAAAGGATTATATCATGAATTAACTTTGTAGGATAGAAAAAAAGAATTACAGCTCAGACTGAAATATGACCACTATAATTTTTAGTCAGGATATTTAAAGTTTAAACTGAAATCTAAATAGCTAAATAATTTCTCCAATATTTAATTTCCTTTTTCAATCTTTATGTCCGGTGAAGCATTTTGTATTTATACATTTGATTCACACTCATCACTGAGTTACACTGTAGGCTTTGACTTTTATTTGGATGAATAACCACAGTGATTCTCCCAAAATATTTCAATGGACAGAAGATGAAACACATCCCAACAATTTTAAATCAATATAGAAGATAGTGGGGAGGCAGAGACCAGGGTTAAGAACTGGCACTTTCTTTAAGCCCAGTGTTTCGTTTGTTTCTTTTAAAATAGAGGGAGATGAAAAGCTATCGGTGACAGCGATCATGTTTCCAGGTGCATCAGGATGGAATTTGCAGAGCAAACAAGCAGGAAACACATTTCTGAAGTCATCCCTGCTACGGTGAGGTGTACAAACCACAGGGACTGTCATCAACTTTGAGTTTCAAAAGGCTTTTGATAAGGTTACATATCTCAGATAACTGGTTATGAGAAACACAAACATTCCAGGAGTCAAAGAAACTTTTAAAACTCAGATGGAGGCCACAGATTAAATTCTCTTCAGGTTTTGACTGATATGGAAAAGGTGAATATCAGCTCAAAGGTGCAGAGCCAGTTTCCACTTTGCATGACTAAATGCATCTCCCATTAAAGTCATGGGATATAAAGTACACAGGACTTCAGTGTACTTTATATCTTTGCAATACCTGCAAGACAATTTGAAAAATATGAATTCAAAAGACTACTTTTGATCTCTTTTATTTTCAAATAAGTGGGTCCTGCGCTTGGGTCACAACAACCCAATGCAGCACTGCAGGCTTTAGGAAGAGCGGCTGGAAAAATGCCTGTCAGAAAAGGATATGTGGTGCTGGTCAACAGCCAGCATGAGCCAGCTTGTGCTCAGGCAACCAAGAAGGTCAAGAGCATCCTGGCCTGTATCAGCAACTGTGTGGCAGCAGGGTAGGGAAGTGATCAGCTCCTTGTACTGGGCAGTGGTGAGGCTGCACCTCGAATCCTGTGTTCAGCTCTGTGCCCCTCACTACAAGAGAGATGTTGAGGTGCTGGAGCAGGGGCAGAGAAGGGCAACAGAGCTGGTGCAGGGCCTGGAGCACAGTGTGATGGGCAACGGCTGAGGGACCTGGGGGGGTTAGTCTGGAGAAAAGAAGGCTCAGGGCAGACCTTATCGCCCTCTACAACTGCTTGACAGGAGGTTGCAGTGAGTTGGGGTCGGTCTCTTTTCCCAAGTACCAAACAATAGGACAAGAGGAAATGGCCTCAAGCAGAGCCAGGCGAGGTTTAGACTGGAGATTAGGAGAAAAACATTTCAGCCCCAAAAAGGTTGTCCAGCACTGGAACAGGCTGCCCAGGGAAGTAGTAGAGTAACCATCCCTATATATAAAAGATGTGTAGATGTGGTGCTTAGAGACATGGTTTAGTGGTGGAATTGGCAACATTAGGTTAGTGGTTTGACTCAATGATCTTAAAGTTTATTTCCAACCTAAATGATTCTATGATTCTATATTTCATCTCTGATGAGTTTCTTGCTTAGCTGGAAGTGGCACTATTCAATTTCAAGAGTATATTGTGGATAGTAATGAAAAAAATAAACTAATGTTGTTGTAACATAATTAACAATGGCTTTAGATAGAAAAGCCATATCCATTTTCTGGAGAAAGCTGAGAAAAGATGAAGACAGAAGACTGCAAAGTGCCTGTATCCTGTGATAGTCACAGCTATGTTGTTTTCTCTTTTGGAAAGATTTTGCATATTTTTTGTTGGCAAGGTGAACTTGTGTAAAGCTGGTCTTGTGCTTAAGACTTTAGAATAGCAACTAGGAGATCAGGAATCAAGTTTTAATTCCATGAAGGGTTCAAAATATGACTGAATATACTAAGACACAGGTTTATTGTGTACTGCATAACAAGGGTTAATTTGGATCCTAGAATCACTTAAATACATTAGCATGATACCAATGAACTAAACCTCAGCCAATAACCCTTAGTACACAAACCACTTCAAAGGATCTTTGGGATACAGGAAAGGACACGTCTCCCAGAGACAATTTACTTTCCATGGCCATGGCTACATGGCTTTTGTTTGGCTTGGGGTATTGGCAAAGTAAGATTAAATTTGTTTGGTGAAATGGGCATCAGAATTAGTATAGCATCATGTATGATACTTGAAGTGGGCATCTACAAACCTGGTAAAATAAATGCAATTTATTTCCAGGAGGTATTTCACCGAGAAAAAATACCTTTTATGTAGACAATATTTTCCTTGAAAGCATATCTGCCTGCCCCCTCCATCCCCCAAAATAAAGGAAACAAAGCAAGTCCTAGGCTCACAGAAGTGAATGGAAAATTGATATTCCCTGAAGTATTTCTCATTTTGATTAAAAACAAAACAAAAAAAACCCTAACAGAAAGGACAAGGATATTGAGGAATTTATTCTGACCAGCTGCATTATTTTGTATGATCTGAAACACCATGTGTATATATTTGTTAATCTATGCATGACAGTTATATTTCCTAAAAAAAATCAAACAGGAAATGTAAGTCCTGCAGATTTATTTCTATGTACATGTTAATCGTTTTCAAAACTGTGTCAAATTCTGTTGGTTTATTGGTAAAGACTTGTAAAAAATACTCTATATCTGATCCTAAATAAAGTTCTATCACGAAGACTAAAAATGGATTTGTTCAGAAGTGATCTTTTTCCTTTGCAGGTCTTTTCAGCAAGACAAGAAAACACATATTCATTGTTACAGAAAAGTGTATTACACCCAAATTCTGTCTCTTCTTGACCTTCCAAGCCAGTGGAAAAGAAATGCCTCATTCAATCTGACATCTCTGGGGTACAAGTGTTGACACCCTGCTGTAGTCAGCTACATTTTTATCACAGGCTTATCAAGTAGGCCATTCTAATTTTGCACGTGAAATGATTCACCTTCATGAATAGTGATGAGTCAAACAGGCTTAAAAAGACTGAACAGTTTGACTGGGAATGCTTCAACCTATGGATCAAAGATAAATTTGACCAGCATCTGAAACTGCCATTCTCAAGTCTGCTCCATCTTGGAACTTGTTCAATTGTAACTCTTGCAATTGTCACAGTGTTTTTTCTTGTTAAAAAATGAAGGAAAAAAAGACTACAACAAATTCATTTCAATCTACCCATTTTTGCTGGTAAGGTTTTATTTTGTTAACCTACTAAGAGACTAGAGAGGAAAAATTTATGGCTTATACAGCATCTTGCAATATGGAATCATTCCCTTGACTGAAGTCTTGGACTACAACCGTATGTTGAATATTCATAACACCTTTATTAAATGTATAATTCAAGTGGTCTACTGATAACAATAGATTGCTTGATAATAGGAAACAACAACAAAAGAGTGGACTGCATCAGTAACGCACAAATCATTTTAGAAAAAATTATATGCATTAAAAAAAATAGAGGGTGGATTTTCCACATTAAAAGGTGGAAATTAAAGAGACCTGGAGAAATGAAATAACACTTCCAAAGTTATGATGAGACTATGACTTGTCCCAAAAAGCAAATAGGGGCATGGAGTTTTGACATATCTACACTGCTTCTTGGTTATAACACTGCACTGCTCTGTCAAAAGCATCTCTACAGCAGCACACCCCATACCAACGCGAAGTAATGACACTCATATGGAGTTACTATCCTCTGTCTCCTGGTTCGCATACTTACACAGTGAATTAATGAGCATTCTTTAAGGAACAGTTAACCACGGGGGTTAGAGAGCACTGCATTTCATCCCCCCAGACCTTGTATATCCCCTTCTAAGCTATTCTTGGAGAATAGATGTTAGGAAGTATTTGATTAAGCTTTTTGTTTTCCTTACTGTCATGCCTCAATACAAAACAAAATGCCCATGGCAGGGGCTGGAAATAGGTGATCTTTCAGGTCCTTTCCAACTCAAACAGTTCTGTGATTCTATGATTTTTCACATAGGGCCTGATTTTTAAAAATATGTATAAATAGTTTTTAACTTTAACCAACTTCAGATGTAACTGGGCAATTAAAAATGCCTTTGACAATATTGCCCACTTCAAACCCATGAAAGTTAATTTGGTCTGGGGCTCAAGACTAACTAGTCCTTGTACTTCATAGGAAAGAAGACTCAAGAGATGCCTTAAAACAGTCTCCCAGTACCTAAAAAGGGGCTACAAGAAATCTGGGGAGGGACTTTTTGCAATGGCATATAGTGACAGGACAAGGGGGAATGGCCTTAAACTGACAGAAGGGAACACTGAGATTAGATATAAGGAAAAAGTTCTTCCCTGTGAGGGTGCTGAGGCTCTGGCACAGGTTGCTCAGAGAAGCTGTGGCTGCCCCATCTCTGATAGTGTTCAAGGCTAGGTTGAATGGGGTTTCAAGCAACCTGGTCTAGTGGAAGGTGTCCCTGCCCATGGCAGGGGGTTTAAGCAGATGATCTTTAAGGTCCTTTCCAACCCAAACCGTTCTATGATTCTGTGATACTTTAATCTGCGAAAAACCACTGTTTGATAATAATTGTTTCTGCTTTCTGCAACTGGACATGGGACTCTAGGTCTATTTTCAAGCTACGTCTTTCCTGTTGAAATAAATTGTGCCAAATGATGACCCTGAGAACAGTGATACTTTGGCATAGCCTGTGCACAGGTCATCTCGTATATTCCCACACAATTCCTATGCATGGTACAAAAGGTAGCACCATCTCAGACCCATTCCCTATCGGGTCTGTGTGTGGTCACCTTTCCATAGGGGAAGGGAGCATAGTGTTATTGATTTAGGCCATCCTCTATCATTTAGGCCTTGCAACTGTGAAACAAACCTAGGCATATATATCTTACTGAAGCTCCTGTGCATGTCAGCCTCGAGAAATGCTAGTTCTGTACAATGCAGAATGAGCTCTACCCTTTTACAGATAAACCAGGTCAGCATTAATTCAAAAGGAACTTTCGAAGTTGCAGTCCCTGTCTGCTTTGCATCTAAAATAACTATTTCTTCACATGGTGCTTGCTTGCCATGAATTGTGCCTATTAATTTTAAGTATAATGAGCTACAGCAATGAAACCCTACAGAAACAAGACCTAGCAGTGCTTGCACTTCTCTGCGTGTGCTCCTCTGTTAGCAGCAAAATCTCTGTCCCAGAAACATCTTATTCATAGGACAATCCCAGCAGCACTGGAAACCATCTGCTTACTGCTTTTTACAGAGACCAAGATCCAGTCGTGTCTTACTGCTGTGAGGCCCTTCTGTCCTACTTGATGCTTTCTTTAGAACCAGCCTCACCTCTCAGTAATGCCTTCTGTTGTGGTTAACATGAACACAAACTACTTTAATTTCAAACCCCACCGCAATGAAGTAACAATCTGCTGAAGGCCTCAGAATTTCTCTTTTGCTGGCAGCTGATCCTCAGGTAACATGCAGGTTGGTTTAATGAAAGACGGGTGATTTACGAGGATAACAAGACTATTCCAAATTTTCACAGTGACAGTAATAAAGAAGTAATTAAATGAGATCTCAGCTAGGGCTCAGTGAATATTGAATGAATATTCATACCTTGCCTAGCAACTGAAAGCATCATTTTGCTTTTTCTTCATTGTGCGTTTTTGATCTAGCAGAGATCTAGCCCTTCTGGGTAACTGCCCGTTACATCCTGGGCACGACGTGCTGTGCTATGGAATACCTCTTTGGTCACTTTGGGTCAGGTGCCCTGTCTCTGCTTCCTCCCAGCTTCCCCTTCTCCCTGGCAGAGCATGAGGCTCAGAAATTCTTGATCAGACTAAACATTCTAAGCAGTAGCTACAAACATCAGTGTTATCACCGCTGTTCCTGACCAAAAATCAAAAACACAGCACTGCACCAGCTACTAAGAAGGAGAAAAATGACTGCTACTGCTGAACCCAGGACATTCATCAAGAAAGTTTGTACCCATTTGTGCCATCTTCCCAGAAAAGCCCCAACTATTTTGATGTAGGTCATTGAACACAGGTTGAGGACATCACCCCTACCCATCCCCTAGCAGATCTGCCACTGTATACAAAACCATTCAAGATTTATACCATGGTCCAGTGCCCTGGGGGTCAAAGTTAGGTACTTTATACTGCTCATGTGCTTTAGAGAACTCCTTTCCCATCACAAAATAGGAGAGAACAAACAAAAGCACCCACCCACTCCCAAGCCTACAAAGCTATTGTCCTAACTTCTGTCTCCATGCCCTTCACCCAGGAATAAGTCATCATCATCTGGCAAAATCTCAAAGGAGGAAATAGAGCAACCTTCCTTTCCCTGCATCCCTGTTCCTAGCAAAGATTTTGACGTGAGTTTTGCACTCTTTTGAGGAGAGCAATGACCATGGGCAGAATTCCTGCTTCTGGGAAGACAGTGTGGCACCCAGCCTATTATACACAACCTTAATTAGTCTGTAGTATATTCCTGAGAGTCTGAGGGGGCTCGCTAGAACGTGAGACTGCCTGGTTTATGAAATCTGATGAGGCTTCGTATGAACTTAATTCCATCAATTAATTGCTTTAAGTCCAAGTAAAAGAATTTTCTGTATTACTCCTTTTGGATTTGGGTGCCTTAATTCTACTCGGATCCCATCTTTAAAGTCTATATCTGCTCTTAGAGCTGGGTCCAAGCAATTATGAATGAGCAGGATGAAGCAAAGTCTTTGAATTCTGGCTTGCTGAGCCAGTGCTTATTCCTCATTCCCTGGGCAGTGAGGAACTTTATTGAGGCATTTTGTCTTTGTGAAGGAAGTGATACATGCTCTGTGGCAATGTATCCTTTCCAGGCTGTGAAATACTAATTAACACTGATTCCCCTCCCCCCAGTATTTTGTCTTTTTTTATTTAACTATTAATTCAGATATAGTATTGAGAGGAAAATGAAGGGTGTTTTATTTCTTCTACTTTTTCTATGGCAACATTCACATTTATACAAATGAAGGCACAATTAAAAAGCCTGAAATTTAACTACAATCTGCATTTCATGTAAGCAAATATATTAAAGCTGAGAATGCTAATCCTGAATGCAAAATTTGCCATAATGTAGCAGAAAAAGAATACAATTGCAAGCAGCATAAAGCATGCTTTTCCCACTCTTTGTTTGCACATTGTGTTGCTCACACAGCTCTGCAGAACTGCGAAATGGGCAGACACTGTTTGTCATGATGCTTCTTAGCAATAGGATATTGATGGAACAATATGCGCCATGTTGTCAGCTTTAAGATTAGTCAGTTTACCAGGAAATCATGTTTCCTATGGGTTAACCAGTGCTCTTCAATGAAGCTATGCTTTTTTATACTGGCTGCAAATCAGATTTTATAGAATAAGAATGAAGTGGAGTTTCTTTGCCAGATTGAAAGAAAATAGGCAGCATCCTTTTTTAAATTCTAAGTTTCCTACCAATGGTTACTGCAACAGCTCCAAATTCCTTTTTGCTATTAATATCTGCAGTGCAAACAGCCTTCATACTGGTCTGCTACTGATCAAGCAAATGAGATGGATAAGGGGGGCTTAGTTCTGATAATTTGTATTCTCGTGCTTTTAAAAAGTTATTTCACCATCATCACTGTAATATTTAGATGCCTGCCAGCAGTGCATCAAATTATGTGCAATTCATTCTCTCTCACCTTCTTTGCAGAGGGAAAACTGGCTTTGTTTGCCAGTGTTTCATGTGCACACAGCTTTGTGCTACTATTAAAGACAAAAGTTTCAGGAGTAACTGAAAAGCCCACACTGAAGGTGGGGAATCATTTGTAAAGGTCTGCAGTGATCTTTTGCTCTATGGGTTTTCATTCCAGAGATCTCAAAGAAGAGAAAATCCTAAGGATTTTTTTTCAATTTTGTTTTTAAACCCTTGAGTTAAAGAATCTCACTTTTCTGAGAAGAAAAAATGTTGACTGAAGTATTCAGGCCAGTGATTTTGGTGACTTTCATAATGTTGAGGCAGCACAAGTGCTACACTGCCCTGGGAATGCAAGGAAGCCCTCACTTTATTTTTCTTTTTGATTATAGGACCATAGAATAGTTTGGGTTGGAAAAGACCTTAAAATCATCCAGTTCCAATCCCTTGCCATGGGCAGGGATTCCTCACACTAGACCATGTCACCCAAGGCTCTGTCCAGCCTGGCCTTGAACGCTTGCAGTGATGAAGCATTTGCCACTTCTTTAGGCAACCTGTTCTAGGACCTCACCACCCTCACAGTAATGAACTTCTTCCTTAGACCTAAAATGAATTCCCCTTGTTTTAGTTTAAACCCATTGCCCCTTGTCCTATCACTACAGTCCCTGATGAAGAGTCTCTCTCTGGCATGCAAGTTTAGAGAGCAAAGTAAAAGGAGAGGTCCAGTATCTGAAGGTGGCTACAAGAATGCTGAGGAGGGGCTCTTCATTAGGAACTGCAATAATAGGACAAAGGGTAACTGATTAAAACTTAAACAGGGGAAGTTCAGATTAGATATAAGGAAGAAGTTCTTTACTGTGAGGGTGGTGAGGCACTGGAATGGGTTGCCCAAGGAAGTTGTGAATACTCCATCCCTGGCAGCGTTCAAGTCCAGGTTGGACGGAGCCTTGGGTGGCATGGTTTAGTGTGAGCTGTCCCTGCTCATGGCAGGGGGGTTGAAACTTGATGATCTTAATGTCCTTTTCAACCCTAACTATTCTATGACTCTATGATTCTTAAGACAAGCCTTCAGGTCCATGGCAAAAACAGAGGAGACTCCCCGTCTGTCTCTTCACTGAAAGTATCTTCCAAAATGTCAGCTCAGTGTATTCCTTAGAGATCTTTGAAAAGACCTCAAGAAGCATTTCCAGAAGAGGAATCCTAGGATAAAGCCTTGGCTTAGAAGCACCTTCAGAGTACATTCAGCTGCCAGACAGGTATAATGCATTGCATGGCAGGTCCACATATGCCACTTAGGTGATGACATCATGCAAAAATAATTGAAGAACTCAAAATGTCTGGAATCAGGATTTGTCCAGGCCATCCTCAGCCTGAGCTGATTTTAGCCTATTTTAGCTGAAATAGCACTTCTCTAGGTGTCAGGTGACTATTGCCCAAATCATTTTAACTTAAATTGTTCTAGCTTAGCTCTGTGAATGCCATGTACAGAAATATCTTGCCAGCCTAGGTAGTCATTGTGTACAAAACCATCATGCTTTTGTGTTAATTGAAGAGCTTCTGACTTTAGCTGGGAAACAATGAAAAAGCACAGGAAGCTCCCCAAACTATGGAGTAGGAACTTCCTTATTATAAGCAGCATGTGAAGATGAGTGAAGAACCTGGGTCATTGGCAATTTATCGTAATCCCTTCTTCCTTGGGAAATAACAGGCAACATTGACCTTAGCAGTCAGGAGACAGTGGAAGGCTGAGCATAACAGCAAAGGGGACAAATAATAGAGTTTGTCTAAATCATTCTTAAATGCATTATTAACAATAATTGTATTGTGGTACACCTGGCCTAACAAGAAGAACAGTAGTATTTCTCTTTACAAAGTCAATGCATTAATTATACTAAAAAGAAATTCATAGTTCTGCCAGTTGGATGCCCATAACAAGATTTGTCTTGTAAAAATAGACATGATTTATAAGCTGCTTGATATCAGGCAGAATTAAGACCACATACTATGGGCTTGTAGAGATCAAAGGAAGGATTCAGTCACCTAAACACAGTCACTTAATGCCCTTTGAGGCATCCTGCTTTGTTTCTAGCTGCTGTGATTTATGGATGTTCCATAAATTCTGTGTTATATCTGCCAGCTCATACGCAAATGATTCTCTGACTACGCAGACCATAGGTTTGATTGCTGAAAAGACGTAAGCATCCAAAGTGACCGAAGATAGTGTTGAACATCTTAGGATGGAGCCTTGCACTGTTCTATATGCTGACTGTTTAGGTGTAGAAGGAAATCCATCATAACCATCCTTTTGTCAAAAAATACTGGCTTGGCTGGCTTGACTGGAAATCGTGTTTTTATTTGTACATCTCCTTTATGTCTGACAGAATTAAAAACATTCGGGGACTTAATGTGCAAAAGGTGTCAGTTTATTGAAAGGCTTTTATCTTCACATATTGGAATTGGTAATTGCCTCTTATGAGTGAAACAAAAGGCTAGTCTCTGCTCTGGCTGCCTTTCATTTCCCTTCAAACTAAATGTGACTCCAAACTGCTGTGTTTTCTTGGCAATGATTTTACCAATACAGCAGGTTGTTACATACCAATGTTATTTGCATGATACAAAATTAATTAGACAAGTCTGCTGCAATTTATAAATATGCAATTATGGTTAAACAAATCAGAAGTTGAGACTTTCAAGGTTCCCAGTGGGTTGTTGTTTGTGTAGTTATAGTATATCCCGAAGAAAGATTTGTCCTTTGATGTAAAAATGCAGCTTGCCTTATTCAATTGGGAATTGCAAATGCATTAAGGCATATTCCTGGAGTTCATTCAGATTAATGATTATAAAAACAAATGAATATATGAAATAGTTGTTACGAAAAACCACAACTACCAAAATACCAAATTACTTCCAAAGACCAAGTGAGCTTTTTCCAAATAAGCAGAAAGCGGTTACAAGGTTCATATTGCTTTATATGATACCCCAGATATTAAATTCAAAGAGACCAAAGTTCAGAGAAGGTAAATAGGGCTTCTTGCTTTATGTCCTAACCTGCTTTTCATGAAAGCTCATGTTTCCTCTCCTTCACAAGGTCTTTTATGACTCTCTGATCAATCAGCCTGACTTCCTGAGTACTAAAGATCATAGAACTTCCCTCTATGTCTCTGATGTTGAAATTAGAAATCATAGAAATAAAACTTAATTCAGGCTGCCTATGTTCTCCAAGCTACCTACCCTTGACCCTTTATATGTGATATATATGTTTTTATAAATGAAAGCCCATTATCCCAAATTTATAATTGACCTTATCCAGGTCCTTTTTTTATTCTGACTGATGACAACAAGCTGTCATAGGACTCAAAAGAAAGTGTTTGTCTCCAGTATAAAAGTAATGCAGGTTATCATTTGGACATTGTCTTTAACTGTTGGTTTGCATCTACAATGAAAGTTCCTTCACACAAGAATAGTGCTGTTCAAGATTGTTAGATTAGTTCACAGGGGACAGAAACCTAGATCACACAATTTGAACTCCTGCCAGGAGCATCCTATAGACTAAATACAGGAAAGAGTTGTCAGTCCTCAGCTTCCTTCTTACAGCTTCTCAGAGATGCCCAGACAAGAAGTTCTATCAGACTTCATAAAACAGCTTATAGTGAAAACTGAGGAAGAGCTAAGAATACACTTCAGTAAATGGAACAATAGCAAGGGTAAAAGAGCATTACTGTGGCCTTTTTCACTCATTTCAGACTAACTTGAATACAGATATTTTCAGTTGGTGCCTCATTAAAGACCCGTCTATTAAATCTGCGAATGACAACTGATCTACTCAATGACATGGCAATTTTCAACTGACTTCAGTGGTCAGGAATTTCATTCTGCATGTCTGCAAGTTTAATTAGTCATCTCAGCTCACTGGTGCAAGTCTGGAGTAGTTGAGAGACCTGAAAAGAGTTGAAGAACCCTGGAACCATCATTTTTTTCACTTGGAAAATTGGAGGAATGAATATAAACAAAAGCAGTTTTGTAACTGCCGGGCTGATTGTAAGCTGTTGTAAGCTTCAAATCTTCTGTTCTTTGAAGTCTTTTCATTGAAATAGTCTCTAAAGGACTCCAGATGCACAGATACATAATACAGAGGCACAGTCATCCCAGAATTAACATATCTAGACTGTGTCTGCAGGAGGCAAAACAGCCCTACAGAGTTCTGAATTACTCCGAATGTTTGTCAGCTGAATAGGAATGTACAGCAATTCAATTCTGACGGCCACTTCTCATTTAAGCATCTGAAATTAGGTGAAATGAACCTGGATCTTAGATCTTATAATCCTTTAATCATGCAAATTGCTCTTTGGATTTAATTTTCCAACTCCCTTTCTTGCCTTAGCCCTGATTCTGAACACATCAAGGAGAGTTTGCTTCTCACTTAAGAGGTGGTGGAGTCCATTGAAAGAAGCAACAAATTCAGAGCCCTAACAGAGTCCAAATCATGTGCCTGATGCACACAGCCGCCTTTGGCAGGTGGAAGTGATCAGGTTCAGCAGCTTGACTCACATTCCTGCCTCCCCTTCACACAAGACCGTCTAGGGGGAAAAACAACCAAACAAACAAAACTAAACAACAAAAAATTGAGTCTTTGAAAGAAGGAGGAAATTCTGAATCCTTTCAGACACATGTTGCCAAGGAAACCCCTCCTCGCTATCCTTTTCATCCTGCTTGACTGTCTCTCTCTTTGGAAAGAAGCAACATTGGGAATCTGTTATTATATTGGAATGATTTGAGCCAGTTATTTATAGATGTATTTTATTCAATTCCAAATATCACTTTTGTTTTTTATAGATTGTGGAAAGGTTTAAGGTCATCACAAGGGAAAGAGTTTAAAAATGAAATTAATGCAACTATTGACAAGTCTTATGTGGAGAGCAAGTGTGTGAATTTGTTGTTTAAAAACACCGAGAGCTCCAGTACTTGAAACAAATGAGAGGTGTCCTTCATTTTATGACTTCTGTTATTCTGTGCTGTTGTGCCAGCCCCACACAGTACATGTATAATGTGAGACATAGTAGGGAAAATGTACTATTTGGTTCTAGTCTGTGTCTTAAACATACTGTAAAGCACATTCCCTCCTACTGGTCAGTAGCCATGCAGCAAAGATTGGTGACTTAGAAGCACCATAAGGTAAAAACGCGTTGTTTCCCTATTTGAAGTTCAGGGAAACAACAAAGAGAGGTGAAGGCTGAATAATTCATTTGCTTTCATAAAATCAATATTCTCAGTTCCGCTTCACTTGATTATGGGGTGCACACTCTAGCTCATAGGTCCCTGTAGAGGGATGGAATAAAGTCCAGACCAATCAGAAAAGGAAAGACAGTTTCAACAACATCAAGTTAATAAAAATAAAGGAGAAAGAGTAAGAAAGAAAAAGAAATATTGCAAAATGAAGTGATGTGGTTATTATTTGTCTCTAAAATACAAAAGTAATTCTAGGCAAGTTAAAAGCAACATGAAGCCAGCCAAATGCAAGCTGGACAGAAGTAGTGTAATGTCAGAAAGAAAAGAATGAGTCATGTGAATTCCGTGTGCGTTTCACACCAGGACTGCAGTCAATAAATCAACACATGAGTTTAATTGCTGTGACAAATGAATATAGGGAAGGGAGTCAAATTCTGCTGGGTAATGCAGTCATTCAGCAAAGCCCTGGTCAGCAGAGATATGTAGGTCAGTCATTATGGACCAGTGAGCAGAGGGAGTCCCTAGTGTGAGAGCGTAGATAGAAATCTCACAATGTTATCTCTGTCTAATAAAGTAGCAGCCTGAAAGTGTGTCTGGCTTCAACATCCTTCTTAATAACCTTTAGCAGAAGAGGAAGGTATTAAATAAAGTGGCAATTAACAAGACTGACAGCAAGAGAGTGGGATTTATTGCTGGATTTTTCAGTTTGCTTAATTATTTGGTAGTTTTTTAGCTGTAATTCTCTTCCCATTTTTAAAGCCAGCTTCAAAAAGGAAAGCACTGAGCAACTGAGAATTTAAAGTTAGAAAAAAGGAGGTAAGAGCTTGATAAGACTAATATCCCAAGTAAAGGAGGTAGGATACAGTTGCAGCCTACATTCCCCATTACCTCTTTCATAACCCATCATGTGTGGAGGTGAGCACTCAAAGGGCTCAGTATCTGGGGATGCAGGACTATTAAAACAGGCAAACAGGACCTGGGGGATGCAGGACTATTAAAGAATGATGCCCACTCCTATGGAAAGGTCTCAGCAGTGCTGAAATGCTCAGTCCAGTGCTATGTGGTCAAAGTGATACTTACTCATGAGGACAAATTTCTGCACAATGAATACAGATAGGAAAACAAACTCTGCATCCTCGTAATATTTACTTGCTGGAGCAAAACTGATGCCAGTTCCTGCTCTGAGGCAGAAAAGCTGCAGGTATTTTACCACACTGACTGTTGTTACCCACCCCCTGCTCTGTGTCTGATATCAGCGCAAGGGATAAGGATGGCATTGGACTGGCTTTCCACATCACACTGGTTAAACTTCTCTGATAGAAACAACACTTTCATCCACCTACAAGTAAGTCCTCTGTCAGGATGTGCTGGTGGAAGAACACAACTGGACAAGAAAAGGTATCTTTTCTACTGCTGAAGCCAGCTAAGTACATTGTAACTGATAAACTTTGTAAATAAATAATTTCACTTATAACATCAGTGAATTTTATAGCAATTCAACTGCCTTTAGGAGATTTTGGATTACTTTTCTCTGTTTTTATCATAGTTTCAGGAATGGTACAGCCAAAAAAAAAATGCAGTGCATAATAAACTTGTATAAAGCATGTTTAAATAACACAAAAAAGTAGAAAGACTACTGGGCATATTCCTAGCTGCTTTGTCAGGAATTCCTATTGCTCACATCTTGCAATTCTATCACAGAATTTCCCCAAGAAAACCCCAAACATTTTATAGGAAATTCTATAGGAACTTCTTTATAGGAAGCTGAAATATCAATACACAATTCTCACTGACTGAAATTAAGGCATCTTACTTTATTAGTCTGTGATATTTTTTCTCTGACTCTGTAATGATCATCTGCAGGATGATCATTGGAGCAGATAAGATTACAAAACAACAGCGTAGTCAGCTCTGTTCTCTGCACATTCATCTTTAGGTGCCTCTGTGGGAAACTTAATGAATTCTTTCTATTAGCCTTCAGGGATCAGAATATTGAATGAACATATTTTGTTTCATGAAATATATCTAGGTCAAATTCATCTTGTCACGCAAGTTATTAGTTTTATGGATTTGCCCATAGTGGTTTTTTTCTTTAACCTTGTGGCTTACACACCCATAAAAGGGCTTTTGCTTTTCCCTTCCTTCCCAAGTCTTTCTTTTTTTCTTCTCCAATAGCACGTTCTCAGTTTTGTGGTAAAAAATCATCCAGCAAAACCAAACATATATTCGTTGTTCGTTCCCATCTCAAATGCTCTTTCAGTCAGGGATCCTGCTGTTCATGGTTTGGCAGTTATTAGTTACGAAAGACATTACAGAGGTAAAAGGGCTAAAACCATCTGAAGGGACTTAAGCTAATTGTAAAGTGCAAAAAAAATAAAAGCGGCTCCCCCAAAACATAAGAGATGCAATCTGAAGTATGTATTATAGCCACAGAAAAAAGGCAATTTGTTGTTTTTTCTTAATGGAGACACCTGAATTAATTATAGTGGCAAAGTCTGAGCTTTCTAGATTCAGGTGGCTCACACCTGAGCTTGGTTACTTTTGGCTTAAATACTAGGGAGTGTTATCAAAACAGCATATGTGATGTGTTGCTAACAGGAAGATATCCTCTTGCCACTTCAAGTATCTCAGCCATATTTTATGACTATGCAATCATAGATGATGGTGAAAGACAGGCTACTCCCCACGGAATTTGGGGCAGTCTCCAGACAGAGAGAAATAATCTTTATAGTAAAGAGAACTTCCTTTACCAAATGGATCCAGTAGACTGTCTGCTGCTATTTACTACCTTTCAGCAAGTGCTCCATTGCCAGAAATAGTTTTCTGTCTTTCTTTAGTTAGTTAGTTATGTTACAAAGCTTAGTTCTGATGATTAATTCAGGCCTCGCGAGGCTTATGGTAAGTTGAATCATTTAGTACAGGAAGGGAATACAAGAAGAGACAAAAATAAACCTGAGTCTGGGACACAAGAGGTACATAAGTATTCTGTCTCAAAATATGTTAGATACAGAGCCATTATCTTTTGCAAACGAGAACACTAATCTGTAGCCTTGAGTCTGAGCTGAATCTCCAAGTTATATTAGGTAAACTATCATTTATATTCTGAGGTTGTTATACGTTTGAAGTTGGATTGAAAGTGATACTGGGAAATCTTGTATGAGACAAGCTTATTAAAATCTGCACTGAAAATATACTCTCTGGGGGAAATAAATTATGTTGTATTGTCTGGTAAATTAATTTATTTTCCTGTCCTTGTAATATATTCCCCTTTGGGGCTAACATCTACATCTTCTGGTTATACTCATCTTGGAAGACTCAGGTCATATAACCCAACAGACCAGTGTCATGTAGAACAAAGCATGGTCAGTGACTCAGACGTTCTATAAGAACAGAATTAATGTTTTTATGCTGCATTTTTATTTCATGTTCAAGGATAAAAATAAATTCCTTTTACAATAGGATTTTCACAGAAACTAGACTCGTAACATTAGAAAAAGAGTGTGATGTGAAAAAAATACTAATGCTTGGAAAAGCTATTAGACATACATGCCCAAAGTCAGTGGGTGACCTTGGAAGAACATTGAGATTAATCTCTTCTTTTTCTATCCAAGTAAGTCAGAGCTTACTCAGAGGAAAACAGAACATAATCAGACCCATTTTTCAGTGTAGTACCATGCAGGGGCACATATATAATAATCAGTGTTAGCCTGATCACATCTCAGATCTATCTACGTCTACATTTCCTAGACGAGTAGTTGCCCCTTTGTTTTGCTTAAGTTTTTTCCCTCAAAGGTGGCCAACCACAAGGGCTCCTGGGCATCTCACAGCCCTTGGTATGTTTACCCTGGTAACTTTATTAAGAATTACTCTTAGCTTGTTTTTACAGATTTCTGAGATATTGATGCTGTTTTCAGGTAGAAACAGAACTAGACTGCAAAGTTTTTCAGCACTGAAGTGGATCTCCCAAAACAGGTTTTCAAAGTCACATTTCCCTCAGTCAATCCTATCCTTTTCATTTTTCAATCCTAACTTCTGATTGAATTGTCTCATGCAAAGCAGAACTGTAGCAGTAGGAATTGAGTGAGCCTTACACAGAATATCCTAGTTTGGTGATTAGAGTATCCACATAAGAGATATGCTTTCAAATCCACTCAAGAAATGAAGAAGAAAGAAAAAAAAAGGAGAAAAGAAGAAAATAAGAAAGAAAAAGCCCTCAGGTAAATATTAAACATAATAGGAATAGTAAAAAATAGTGAGGAACTACCTTATATTTCCTCTGGTATAGGTGATGCAGAACTTAAAGCTGCAGGTGCATCCCATAATGCCTGACTATGGGCTCTGCTGATAAGTTGCTTGGCATAATATCTAGGTCCTCAAAACACTTAGACCCTACCTGTCTGTTTAAAATGCCAGGACCATAGGCAATTCTTAGAATACCTGGTGGTGATTTGCTTTTAGGCTAAGTTGGAGAAACCTGAAGCCAAATACCTTTCAGTAGCAACTAAGTAAGGGTCTTTGAGAAGCTAAATGCTGGATTTAGGAGCATCCAGATGGATTTAGCAGCCTAAACTTATCTTCTGAAAATCAAGTCTCAGTTATCTTTGAGGACCAGAATATTAGATATTAAAGGAAAAGTTTCCTAAAATCCAGCTCAGCCTCCTAATCAAGAAAATTAGCATACGCTAGCTGAGGAGTTATTCAAGCATAATTGGCTTCTCAATTACCTACCCTTTTTTTTTGGTCTTCCTATTTTCTAGTTTATGTAATGTTTGATTTACAAAGGTGACACACTGTTATTGTGTGGGCTACATTTATTTGCAAGTTGTTTCAGATGTTAGTGGAAACACAGGTGGGGAAAATAACCTATCTCTAATACAAACATCAATAGCTTTATCATGTTTACAAGGATGCTGAGTTCCTATTAAACCTATGATAGAAGCCTTTCTACAACATAAATTGCTGTAAGCTTTCCTTTACTGTTCCCCATTTCAGGCTTTTTTACAAATTAGCCTTTATCTGCATGGTCCCCTGGGAAACCTGTGCACAGACATACAACACTGAAAAAAACCCTAAAACCAAAACCCTTTGTTCTCAACACACATTTGCCTAATGGATGAATGCTGTTTACTTCATTATATGGGTACAGGCATGAAGTATTCAAGATAAGGGGAGAAGAGGAAATATATTGTTGGCACTAATCCCTGCAGGTGTTGAAATCGAGGTGGCTATAAACTTCCATTGAATTTGGTACCTAATGGGGTGGCATTTTTTCAATAATTCGTGTGTACTTGTCACAGAAATTTTGCTAAATAGCCCATATATTGTATTGCATGTCATAAATACAGTAATGTATGGTGCATTGCTGTCTTGCAATATTGCGTATGGTACTAAACTTGGGAACTTTTGTCAGTTTGGAAGCATAATCAGTGGTAACATATCTGTATCTTTAAAGATGGTTTTACCTTCTTCTCCCACTCCCCAAATGACTAATGACTCTACTAATGGACAGAAAGAGCAAAATAGTAAGTCAGATGATGAAAAGCAAAAGACAAAGAGGGTGGTGAGGCACTGGAATGGATTGCCAGGGAAGCTGTGAATGCTCCATCCTTGGCAGTGCTCAAGGCCAGGCTGAATGGAGCCTTGGCTGACATGGTCTAGCAGGAGGTATCCCTGCCCATGGCAGGGGGTTGGAACTAGATGATCTTAAGGTCCTTTCCAGCCCTAACTATCCTATTTTCACCAGGAAGCAGAAATTATATTAAGGAGACTTAGGTGACTTGAATGGTTGGATGGTCACATCCAGAGTGTATTGATCAGCGAATGTATGTCCAGAAGGACATCAGTGATGAGTGTGTCCTTGGAGGTCTGTATCTTCATTAGTGACATAGTGGGATCGCGTACACCTTCAGCAAGTTTGCAGATGACACCAAACTGAGTGGGGCAATTATCACGCCTGAGGGACAGGAAACCATTCAGAGGGACCTAGGCAAGCTTGAGAAGTGGGTCCATATGAACTCCACAAGGTTCAATAAGGCAAAGAGCAAGGACCTGCACTTGGGTTGGAGCAACCCCCAATATCAATGCAGGCTGGGAAATGAACTAGATGTAAGGAAGACATTTTTTACAGTGAGGGTGGTGAAACACTGGAACAGATTGCCCAGAGAGGCTGTAGCTGCCCCATCCCTGGAAACATTCAAGGCCAGGTTGGACAGGACTCTGGGCAACCTGATCTAGTGGAAGATATCTCTGCTTACTGCAGGGGAATTGGACTTAAGGTCTCTTCTAACTCAAAATATTCTACGATTCTATGACTTAAGGGAGTGACAATGCACTCTCGAGCTTCTCTTTCAGAGAATGTGTCTAGTTGGAAGGTAACTCATATTGTTGATATGGTCACCACTTAGTAGTCTACAGGTTAAATTATTTCAAAGAGCACTCTCCCTTGTAAGAACAGATATATCTGGATCACAGAAACCATTGAGATGATAATCTCCTAGGTAAATTTAGGAGTGAAATCTCAAGCACCAAAGGACTTCAGGCATTTCCATCTTATTTTTTAACTCAGCATTTATAAAGGTCTCTGCAGAGATACTCTACCCAGTCTAGGAATTCAAGATTAGCATAGCCCACTTAATGAAAGATACGCAATAGTAATGATACTCCTTGAATAGCTGAGCAGGATCTGTTACCCTGCCTGACTGCTTAGCCTTTTCCCTAAATAAAATGGAATCTTCATAAAATGCATGGATAAAAAGAAACAGTTCAATAGTGTGTCAACTTTTGATGCTTAATTTTTAGCTAACAACCTTATTCTCTAGGAAGGATATAATTCCTGCAGGAAATAGGGTTCTGGGGGGAGAGGAGTGTTTGTGGATTCATTTAATAACAGAAAAAAGAGGGAGGAAATTCTTCTCCTGGCTATTAAATAATGAAAGTAAGCCATGTCTCTGCTCGGATCCCAAGTTCTTCAAAATAACTAATCATTTTCTTTTCCTTCTTCCTTTACCCTAATTTCTGATTTTTGATTTTTTTTCTTTTTTTTTTTCTTTTTTATTAAGAAATTGAAAAGAAAATCATGCTTCTAAATAGCTCTTAGGACTCCTATGAATTCCACATCAGGGCTTTCTAGTCTGTTGCTCAGCTCCAACAAAAGGATCGCAGAATATCAGTGTTCTCATGCTCAGCTAAACAGTTGTAGGCCTTCCATAACAAAAGGAGAGATTTAGTTTTTCACTTGAGAAAAACAGTAAAACATTCTTTTTCCTTTCAGGCTGTAGTATAACTAGATTTGTCCCAAATGTTGTAAAAAGTCATTGGTGATATATTTATGGTATACAAAGACTTAGGTAACTGAACAGGTGGCCAAACAAGTGAGAATCTGAAATTCCACTGTTGCTAGTAATTTGGCTTTATTAGAGATCAGGAGTGAGACTCATCTCATCCAGCTTGAGAGGTCTTCAATGTAGATGCCTCCAGCTGTGCTAGTCACCCTTGGTTTCTTTGTAGTCAGCTGTGAGAATGGGCATGAATGAATAAGTACAATTTCCATGACCTACTTTAGAAGCCTAAATTCAGTCCCCACAAGGATTTATATCTCTTCACAGACTAGAAAAAGGTCCTAGATGGAAATATTAAAATTTATTCAGATGAACTACACTGTAGTTGACATGAGGAAGTGATACGAAAACAGGTGTTGTGAGATGCAGTGTGGTACCATTTGTAACATCCTACTCAGGAAATAAATTTCTACTAAACTTACTGAGAGTCTGGTTCAAAAGAAATTTTCCACACTGTTATAGGAGATGTATTATTACAAGAAAATAAAAGGAAAAGCTTCAAACACAGAAAAAAAACGCACCCAAAGTGTTTCTAATTATATATAGTGCTAGGAATCCTATTGGCCTGAAAGAATGAAGTGTTAAATGAATTTCAGTTAATGTATCCTTGAGTCTTGAATAACCTCTGCATAAGAAAATAAAAAAATCCATAAATTCAAAGTGAATCTCTTCCAAACTTAAAATATTTTATTTCTAATTTCAGCAAGGCCCCATGCAAACACATCAGTTTTTAAATATTTGCATAGGAAATTAAAATATGCTACTTTTAATGCTTCTGACTATGTCTTTGATGTACAGTGACAAAGAGTCACCTTTGAAGAATCAGCTTCAGGTTAGTGGTGAAAGACTTGTACTAGATATTTTTATTGTGGGTTCAGTATCAGTAATTTCAAAGGGGCACAGGGTTCTTCCTTCAATAGTGTTATCTGCAGGGCTTAAGCCAAAAATTGTAATGAAAATTGGGCTAAAAATGATACTGAACCTCCATAGTACCTATGGTCATCCTTCTTTCCCTCTTGTTATTGCTAATGTTAAATAAAATCCTATCCTGGCTCAAATCGACCAGCTTCCCCTTCCAGGCAATGACCCTGACTGTGCCCTGAGCGATGGTGCTTGGGGACTCAGTCCTTGACACCTCTTTAGTTTCAAAGCAGCATACTGCATTTGCTGACAGCACTTGCTGGCATTGCTCTGGTCACATATCAGATGTCTCTTGTGCCCCTTAGACGCTGGTAGGGGAAAGCATTGCTTTCAACAAACCTCACTATGGCTCCGGCTGCTACAAAATGTGATGAAGCAGTTCTTAGTCAAAAAATGGGGTCAAATTCTGGTCTCATGATGAAAGAGCTCTTTCTTTTCATGTGAGTGGGTCTTGCACTCATCCAACTCATTGTTTGAAGCCACAGACATTTAGAGTTTAATAGGGCTAAAACTGTGGGGTTTCCTAGAGTATACCTGCAAGGAAGGAGCTGAAAGACTAAAAATCCATTTCAGCAGGTATCTATGAAGGGTTGATAAGTTTTGTTGTCTATATAATTATTAACGATCTGTAATAGTTTCCATTTTCATTATTTACTAATGCACTGCATGGATCTTGCATGCCACAAAGAAATGGATTGCAGAATACAAATGGTCTTCAGATTCTGATCGTGTCTAAAAGTATATAATGATGGTTTTTGAAATTGTCACTGATCCATAAACCCATGCATATGTTATTTCCAGAATGAAATTACAAATTACACTAATGTTTGATCAAACTGCAAAATCAGCAAGATAGCTACTCTGAAAGTTGCTGGAACAGGGAGCTAGGGAAGGACCTTATCTTGCCATGTGGCCTGTGACAAGTGGGACCTCAGTAGAGACACTGACAAAGCTTCCACAGCCTGGAAGTAGGAGAACATCAACATTTTGTCAGAGTCACTTTTCACAGACATAGCTGATGATTTTTCTTATATTCTCACCTGCAACAACGGCAGCAAAGACCTGACAAGCAGGGGATGACAAATGCTCTTTAACGACATGCACTGTTCTAGTAGCTGATCCTCACTTCTCAATGGGCAAAGCATCTCTTCTGCTGTCCCCATTATTTCATCAAACTATGTAATAGTTACTTGTCAAGTGTCCAAGCCAATCCTATTTTGACACCTGGAACATGAAACAAACCAGACACTCTAAGTAATTTTTATGACTATGTTGAAGCATAAGATAAAAACAAGGAAATAAATATAGATCTAAATTTGATCCTTTCAGTTGCACTTGGGAAAGAGTAGTCTGAAAACCTCCTTCTTAGGCTTACTCTAGTAGCTCTATCTTAACATAAGACCACCAAAGAAAGCTGAGCTACAGCTGCTCAGGTATGGGAAATATATGAATGCTATATCCTGCTATATCCTGCCACTGACTGAGGAAGTTGGGTGCCCACGTACATGCAGGAATCCAGCTCTTACTTGAAATATTCAGACCAAAATACAATTTGCAGAAATGAGGCCAAAAATCTCACAGAAACCCTTTCATTCTGATTAATGATTCTCTTCTGCTTCTGAGGAACCTTCACAGTTTTTTACAGCAATGTTTCTGATGATGTTTCACATTCTTTCCTTCATTATCAGGGATTATCTGAAAAAAAAAGAATCACTGAATCTCATCTAATAGGTAATTCTATGAAACTTGAAGAAAGTCTTTGTTTCTGTGTAAAATGGAGGAAAGATTGAACTTAGTTCTCTCAAATCTCAAAAACAAATCTATTAAATTTGCTCACTAGATGACTGTATTCACTTAACAATAGTCCCTTAGCTCTGTAACTCTGGGCAGTAACCAGTGCATTATCATAGCAGAAGAGAAAGATGCACCAAACAGGTATAACTATTTTAAAGAGTAAAATCTCAGAGGTGTGCTATTATACAAACAAATCTGATATAGACATACAAGCTGGTACAAACTGTATCCTAGCATAAATCATCCTAGTGTTATTATGAATCTAGAAGCTGGTTTTAGACCCGCAGAGGACATGACCTCTTGCTCTTACAGCAGACAACTAGGAAAGCCAGTTACAGTAATTGCATCCTCAACCATGCATGTGTTGGGCTAAAGCACGTTTCTTTGATCAGCTTGTGGAAGCTGAGACACATAGTTCACATAGAGGCGGAAAGACATAAGTTATATGCCCTGTGAAGGAGCTGCCAAGGTCACTGAACCAGTGGGCTTTGTATCATTACAGAAAATGAAATTTTGTGGGAAAGACAAATTTCTACAAGGAAGGAAACAGACAGAGTGAGTGTTTTGCAAATGACTCTGGGAAAAAGCAGTGCAGAAATATTGTTCCCATTATGAGTACTAGCACATGAGATAATTGTGTTTGACGTTGGTAATTACCATATTTGCATGTTTAGGTTGTATCTGTTCCTTCCGCGTTATTAAGCAACTGCGGCATTATTTCATCAGGATGGCATACTGTCATCACAGGGGCTGAAATATCTTCCTTGTGTCAAAACACACAGCTGTATAGCCCCTCATTTTTAAACTTCATCAAACTTGCAAATACATTCCAGGAAAAGAACAGCGAAGCTAATTGAGCTGTGGCAGAAGGAGGTGGCTTTGGAAGGCTGGGGCTTTGTAATTTATAGTAGCTGTGCTAAGCTGCTCTGCCGATACTTGTACACACAGTGAGATACAGGATTAATAATTACTGTGTTTTGTTCTGTGCACTTACAGCCCCTTAGTCTGACTAGTGCAAAATGCTTTATTGATATTAATTAATCAAATTTTAAAAGCCACACTCAAGGCGCTTAATTCACTGCTACTTATGTGACTTTGATTTATCTGTAAACCTCATAGAAGTCCAGAGAAGTAGGTAGCTCTGTGCAAACCCAAAGATATGCCCTGATCATTTGCTTAAGCCATTTATGAGTTGTCTGTTGAGACATTTCTGGAATTTTCTGGGCAATCAACATCAAACGTATAAAAACATCTCCTACTTAAAGAGAGATCTAAGAAGAAGTAAACAACTGAAGACTAATAGAAAACGTTGCGACAAATGGGATAATAGACATAGACAAACTGCCCATCTCTCTCCTCACACACTTTCTAACACCTTCACTCCATTCAGCAATGGAGAGTCACTGCCAAAATGGAGCAATTAACCACTGAAAGTCAGGAAAATGAAATATTTGCATTGTTTGGAACCAAATTTTTAATACTGGCCTTCAGTTCTTGGGTGTTATTGTTGATAAAAAATAAGCAAAATAAGCAAAATTACATGGTTGCAGTTAGATGTATACGTCAAAGGAAGAAATATTATGTCAAAATTAGATCTTATAATTTCCTAAAGTCGTGGTATTTTCAGTCCTATTCTCCAGTCAAGCCAATTACTGAATATTTCGATCAAGCAAATGACCAACTGGTCATCTTCAAAAATCTGTACCTGGTTTCAGATGTTATTACTTCCCCTTCAGTTGCATTTAGAGAGGTTTAAAACTGAGAAATTAACTCAAAGGTAAAGAAAATTATAAACTATTGTGAGAAATCAGTATTCTATTTGTCTTCAGAGCAATTATACATACAAATGATTTATTTCGCTGAAAGTTAAGCTCCTGTGCATGCCCACTATAATTCTTTTACAAAGTGACCTTGAGGGTTTTTTTGTCTTTTCTCTTAGAAACGATAAGTGAAGCACATGGCGGGAAATAAAGACCATTATTAAAGTAGAAGACAAGACAAAGTTCAAAGGAAAGTGAAGAGTCCTTGAAATGAAATAGGGAAGTGAAAGTGAAAGGTACAGGAAGACCCAGTTGAACAATAAAGATTAAGGTTCATGGTAAAAGGATAAAAATAGTCCAAAGTGACTAGGAAGTGGGCATAACACTTTGTCTTGTTACAGCCCAATCAGGTGTTGATTGCATATTTAGGACAAAATTTAGAAATGGCAAGTGGGAAAACTAAAACTGGAAGATGCTTCTGGAGGCAGAACAAATCACTGCTCATATATAATTTTGTATGAGGTTAGATGAAGTGTTTTAAGTAGAAGGAAAGGCATTATAGGACAGTACATTTAGCAAGAGAGTAGGAAGAGTGAGTTACTGATTTATTGATGTCCTCTTTTGATTGTCACACGGAACTAAAGAGTCTGTACAGGCCACCTGATTTAACTATTTTTTGTGAAGCTTTTAAGTATGACTTGTTGCTGTTCTTGCTTAGTCCATGGGCCCACAGAGGCCTTCACCATACATTCCAGTTTATTCTAGTAGAGATCTAGTCACTGTGCATTTTAGGTGAACTGAAGACTAATCTATTCTGAAGGCATCTTTTGTCCATGGAGTTTAAATATTTCCTCTCATTTGAAAATAGATCACTTAAGCAAAATAAAAGTGGTGATATAAGCACCCATCACTGTGTCCTACGTTCAGTAGTAGCAGTCATTTTTCTCCTTCTTAGTAGCTGGTGTAGTGCTGTGTTTTTGATTTTCAGCCTGGGAACAACGCTGATACCGCCAATGTTTTCAGTTGTTGCTCAGTAATGTTTACTCTGACCAAGGACTTTCTGAGCCTCATGATCTGCCAGGGAGGAGGAGAGGCCGAGATGAAGCAGAGACAGGACACCTGACAGAAACTAACCAAAGAGGTATTCCATACCACAGCACGTCATGACCAGTATGTAAACTAGGGGCAGTTACTCAAAAGGGCTTGATCATTGCTCAGGTCAGGCTGGGTATCAGTCGGTGGGTGGTGAGCGGTTGTATTCTCTTCCCTTGTTATTTCCCTTATCATTGTTATCATTGGTGGCAGCAGCAGTGATTTGTGTTATACCTTAGTTACTGGACAGTTCTTATCTCAGCCCGTGGGAGTTACATTCTTTCGATTCACCTCCCCATCCTTCCAGGAGCTGGGGAAGGAAGGGTGGGAGGGGAGTGAGCGAGCGGCTGCATGGTTCTGTGTTGCCGGCTGGGCTTAAACCACGATAGTTCACTGGTATCACAATTGTTCCTCTTTGTAATGTTTTTTTCCGGAGTTTGAGCAAATTTATGAAATCTTTTTTTGAGTTATTGTTAGTTTGCTTTTACAATGTCGTCTGTCTTATCCTCCAATCAACTCAATTATTGAATTGTATAATTGCCACCTACACACAGCAATTGAGTACTTAATTAAGATTCCTTAAAAACCCTTTTCCAAGATGAACTTCTGAGGTCAAGATAGTTTGTATTTAAAATTGCTTATGCCATGATTCATGAAAGACTAGTCTGTAAGGCTATGAATGTCAGTAAGCTGCTGTATGAGGAACCATGCTTGCATGAGAAGGATGTTAACTTCTAGAGATAAATGACTGTAACAGAAGATTAACATTATTCTTGGGCAGATAAATGTGTGTTTTCTCCTTGGTCCAAATATTCAAGACCAGAATGCTCTAGCAGAGTTTTCATGTGTAAAAATCAAGAGAATGTGCTGGGCTCTGGGTTTTCTAAGGGCCCAGCTGCCTACTTGAGGCATGCTTGTCATCATATGCTTTTCAGTCCATTAACAGCTATGTTACTACTTCCTTAAAGTTCTGTTCAGCATCCCAGTCTGAAGGACCAAGAGGAAAGTCTGTAGCTTTCAGCATAGTGAAAGATGTGAGAGTACCATTTTTATTTACAGAGTCAAAAGAGCAGGTGGCTTATGTCATCTTAATATTACTCAGTAATCTAGACAGAGAGGGACCCCTCCTTAGCTGTTAGGTTTAGTATCATCGAATCATCCCTAAGAACTTTTATCTGACAGTCTGGTTTTGCCTCTGGGTTGCCATATTTCTACCTCAACAGCTGCTTTCATTTTCTTCTGCCCTGGAGGCACAATGACATCCCTCACAGCCATCAGAGCAGTTCAAGGCAAATGTGTACAAGGACCATGATTCTTTGTGTCAGAAGCAGCCTGGTGACAGTGACTCCCAAGGCATCTTACAACCTCCCTGAGAGATTGTCTGTCGTCCTTAAAAGTAGAGGAGAGATGTCTGTTAAGCCCTACATTTGGACATAAAATGGAGATGGCAACATCATGAATTCTTGTGGTCAGTGGTGTAGGAAAACTATTGCTGTTTGAATTCACCTCTCTGTCCTCCCTACATTTTGGAGTTGTAACAGAAATACTTTGGCCTGATAGATTCAGAGGCTAACTGGCCAAAACCAGCATATGTCATTTGCCTCAAATGTTTGTCATTTATTCGTGGCTCTGGGAATCTCACCAAGCAGTTTCAATCTCCTCTCTGTATTTGTCTTGTCTTTTGATCATTAGTGAATCTGAACCATTTGCCAAAGACATTTCTTTTGTAACTAGTGCTGCAGTTTTCACACTACATTTCTACTTCCCATGGCTCTAAGAAGATATTCTACCAAATATATTCAGTAAAGAATATTCCCTCAAGAGTCACCCTAGGTATTTCCTCTGCTGGTAGGTCAGTAGGTTGCTTGTCTCTAAAGAAGGCATAAAGACTTCAGTTAGCAATGGGTCACTTTTTGATTTCCTGTTTTGCGCTTTCTGTGAGATAAAGAAATCTGACTTGCACACATGCTCTTTTCATCACATTTGACCTGTGAGGTTTTGTGAGAGGACAGACTTTGGTGCAGCTAAGATGGTTTCCATAAATTTGACAAATATGGTCCAGACATTCTTGTAGTGAAGATGGTACAATATCTCCTCAGCAAGTGATTCTTTAGAGCATTTCTAGTTTCAGAACTGATGTCTCTTATGGCATTGATACGGAAAAATGTGTTCATATTTAACCACTTGGGACTTACGCTGGGTAAGCGATTTTTGAACCAATGCATTTCTAATTAATTTTAAGACTTAATTTATTTAATTCTAATTAATTCTAATTAATTTAAGACTTTTTTTTATTTTCAAAAATGCTTTTAGTAAGCTTATCTTTATTAAAGGAATAGAAAGAATATGTTTGTTTCTTGAAAAAAATCCTAATGCTTTCTGAAATTCCTGGCACCTTCTTAATTTTTAATTAGACACTTTCCACTGCAAGTATATGAAATACTTTTGGAAAGACCTGTGCAGGCTTTTCCAGAAATTGCAGAGATGTGTGTGTTTTATTCTAATATCCAGTATTTACCTGGATCAGGAATCTTCCAACACTTATTTGTATTCTCCAGGCTCTGTCGGTGCGACCTAAATAGCTAAAAAATGGTAACGTACTGTAACTAATCTGCAGCAGTACAAGTCAACATGATTCATACTTCCATTAAAATTTCTCAGCTTAGTAAATCTTCCTATTTTCAAATTTCTGTGGAAAGAAAGCATATCTAGAAGACTATGAATGGGGCCATTCAGGGCCATCTTCAGTAGAAAATACTGAGATATTTCATAACTGCTAATTACACTAGAAGACTCATTTTTAGTGCCCAGCCTAATGCACTTTCCTGAGTCCTGCTTGCTAGGACACACAGAGTGTGAATATGATGAAAAAGCAGCCAAAATCATTGACTACCTTTGAAAATCCTTTCCAGTTTCTTTTAGAGGGGCCAGGATGCTTCGCTGATATAGAGCCATGTTATAAGCCACTGACCTGTTAGGAGACGTACATATGCAAACCCCAGATGCTCTATCATCAAAGACAGGCAGACTGAATGATACTCTGCATTGATACTCTGCATTGATACTCTGCATTAATACTCTGGATATATGTGCCTCGTTGCACTCACATAGGCATTCCTCTGTGTGCTTTCTTGTTTTCCTATCATTTTGTGCTATCTAATTAACATGTCAACTCATGTTTTTCCTATGCTTCAAGAATCTTGCTTTTACTCCCTTTATTTCACCCAGTTTTGCTTTTTGTAATGCCTTTTTTCATAATTTATCATTCATTTACATTTCAATTAACACTAGCTGTTTGTAAAAGCTACCCTCATGGGAAGTATGAAATAAATTATTGAAGCTGGTGTAATCTGCACTTCCCATTAGCACCTCATTTACCTTAATGGCACTGAAAAGACTGTCACCCTCCACACAGTTCATGCTTCTAATAGGAATTCCCTTGGGAGCCGGCCTCATGAGAATTGCATATTTGCATATGGTATAGTTTGGGTTAGGTGATTATAGGTTGAGCTTTAGAGTGCTATTCTTTAAGGATGACAGCTACACAGAAAGCTACTAGAGTCGAAAGATGACACTGCTTGATTGAAACAGCGAGCATCTCTAAGAGTTGTCATCATGAGCATTGTCAATTTATTGGGCACTGAAAAACTGCCAATTTTCAAAAGAAATTAAGAACTGCATCATTTATTATTGAAGCTGAGCAGGGGACAGATTTTTCATTTTGCACAGAAGCCTTTGTTTTTCAGGAAGAAATGAGAATAAAAAAACCTCTTGGAACTAAATTCCTTGTGAACAAAAGATTTCTTTTGTTTCTTTTTTTGTAAACAGAAACTTGTGGGTTTGGGGTTTTTTGTCTTCTTTTTATTTTTCATTTCTTTAACTTCCTATTGTTTCCATCTAAAATGTCTTAAAACTTGTAAGATCTATATTTAAAAATATTTTTGACTTAAAATCAACATCTTCCAGGTAAAGCAGGTACTCTTCAATTAGAGTTTCGTTATGAATGTTTCCATCAGGAGGCTGTCAATCACCAAGCTTTATTTCTATTTTCAATATGGCAACACTCAAACACTAACCAGGACTCAGAAGTAGATGCCGCAGAGGTTTGTAGTAAGAAAAAGGTCCATTCCCAAAGGATTTTTATAATGTAAACAGAGAAGATGGTAAAAAAATCAATACGTGAGGGACAGAAGAGAGACATGTATGGTGATTTGTTCACTAGATATGTAAATTAATAAGGTAATCTGATTATTAAACCATCCACGTCTTCTTGTTTTGAATGTCAAGAAAAGGTATGTAGTTACACAGTACTTTGGAATGTGCTATATCAGTTTCAAGAAACAAAAAGATCAGGATGTCAATCAAAATAACTAGCTACAAAACTGAGCAAACTGAGTCCTGGGGAGCAGATTTTGCTTGTTTGCTGCTCAGATATCAGGAAAGATGTTAGTGCCTGCCAGGAGCCTGCCTGTATGACTACATCTATACTTTGAAATAGCAGCATCCAATTTTCGTGAACTAAATGTCAGTACCACATAAAAGTTGGCATTGCCCCCCAACCTCTTTTACGTCTTTCAACTGTGACTGCATTAAGTTTCATCTTCATTTTGTGGCTCTGCTTCAGTCAAGAGACTTTCAGCCGATACAACAAAACCCAGTCTTTGAACAGTTCAGTGTCTTTTAAAGTTGCTTCAACCATTTCCAAGCCAAATCTAGCACATACAGTCACATTCGCAGGTTCTTTGAAAGCATTGTTCCCATTTCCTCAGTTTAATCCTAGTAATTTCAATTGCAGTGTTAGGATATTTTTTTCTACGTCTAAACTGCAATAGAAGTATGCAATGTAATTGGCTGCATAAATAAGATAAAAAAGGCAAAAAATATTCACTGCCACAATTAAAAAGTTAAGGGCCGCTGAGGGAGCTTATTAGACAGCAGGATTAAAACAGATAAGAGGAGGGCATTTCACATAATATATTACATTGGGCAGGTCACTGCTGCAAAATGTTAGTGGGGCCAAACCCGGAAACAGGTTATAAAAGAACTAGCAAAATCATGGAGGACAATCCACTTGCAGCTCTTAAATAAGATTACCTAGATGGAACTATCTTCTCAGGGATACCTGATCTGATTATGACTCAGAGGGTGTATTGAGGATCACACAATATTTACTATGTCTTTGCATAAGCATTCACTAGCAACCAGGTGACAACAGGATACTGGACTACAAAGACTTTTCTATCTGAGCAGTCACACTAGGAGAAAAACTGTAGTAGCAAGAAACTTCCCAATAAACCTCATCTGCTCAATTTCACATCTGTTTACCTTGTCTTTTATTAGAGTTTCTTCCTCTTCAGGTTTTACGATTGTCTATTGTTTATACACTGGATTTCTTTTGGTCTAGTAAAGGACATGGTGTCCCTTTGTTTGAATGAATATAAAGGAAAAAGATATGGAAGAAATATCTACATTTGTATGCCCCTGAGGAAAGAAAAAAATATTATTTCATAAATAACTCAGTCCCTATGAGGCAAGTGCCTGCTCCACACCATCCAGGTCTATCATGTAAAGTCAGAACAGCTCTAAATTTAGTACAGGGTGAAAAATTTACAGTTATAATTTTGTCATTTACTGTAACAGGAATCTCCATGAAAAGCTATTTCACTTCCTGGACTCACTCTAGGTAAACAAGGTTGTTAGGGGCAAAAGAATTCCTAACCCCTTTAGTAAGAAATAGAGGGAAAAAAGCCCAACAAAACCCAAACCAAAAAAACCCAAAACAAACAGCAGGAAAATAGAGCTAGAAATTGCAGACTAAGGCCATCAAACCCTTACAAAGTACAGGAAGTCAAAAGTTAGTGATCTAGCAGAGCTGACAACCTGATAGCCGGATCTTCCTTTTACAAACAAGAAATGTAGCGGTATAGTCAATAGTGATTTCCCTTTCATTCAGCTTTCAACTGCAAACCATTTTTCTTAATGGTAGCAAATGTCATCTCACACAATGACAATCCACACTGTAAGGGTGCTGAGGTGCTGCACAGGTTGCCCAGAGAAGCTGTGGCTTCCTCATCCTTGGCAGTGTTGAAGGCCAGGTTGGACAGGGCTTGGAGCAACCTGCTCTAGTGGAAGATGTCCCTGCCCATGGCAGGGGGTTGGAGCTGGATGAGTTTTAAGGTCCCTTCCAATCCAAACTATTCCAGGATTCCATGGGTACTGTTTCCAGTTTTTCACAGCCAGAGTCAGGTAGAAGGAGAGCACTAGTTATTGTTCAGTCACTTTCTTAAGGCTTCTGAAACAGAGCATAGCAACTCAGCAACAAGAGCTTTCTGGAACGGGGAGCTTGTTTCTACTTTTCAGAGACTCTTCCTTCCACAATAGGCATGTATTATCTCCCATCGAAGCTGGAACCAACACACCAGTCAAAGCAATTCCATGATTAATTTTAAACAAAAAGCCTGTTTACATGAATAATCATTACTCAGTATGACTAAATATGAAAAGACTGCTCACAATAGCCACCTATTGTTAGAAGTCAATGTATTATGCATTCTTTGAATTAAATCAGGATCTATATTGCAGTGGATTAATCTGGCTGGTGTCTTGTGGATTTTTTTTTCCTTCATTTTTTTTGCAACCCATCTGCCAACTACAATAAGTCGCAATTTTGTTGAGCTTTTTATGCTGAAAAGTTATTAATACCAGATGTTCATTTCTTGGAGTACCCTAAGCACAAAACGTTTCATAATGAAGAACAAAATGTTAACAATTACATGTCCTAACTTGGTGGATTAAAGATGTTATTAAAATTCCAGGGTATGTCCTATGTTTAATGCATTAACTCCTTTTTCCACTGAGGGAGGCCTGAGGTGGACTAGGTTTCGTTTTGTTTGAGGGAAAAAGGAAATGTATTCACATCTCTGGCATTGTTCTTCCACTGTGTTTTGTCAAAAATACCATGAATGTAATAGAGTTCTGGGGAGGACAATGAAAATACACAGGTCAGGGTTTTTTAGCTGGGATTCTGGAGGTAAGTATTGACGTGCAAGACATTCAATGAATTTTCAGCTGAGGTCAACTCTGCATTCCAGTGAACAAATAACCCATTGATGGAAAAATAGAAATGATAATGCAAAAGAGATAGCTTTATCAGAAAGGAAGATAAGTAAAAGACTGAATCTTCAGCTGCTGTAAATTGGTGCAGCTGCATTATTAATTCTGGAGACACAACTCTCTTCATAGTGTATCTCCCTCTGTAAGTTTTGCAGAAAGCCATTGTTGATTTTCTGCCGCCTGTTTTGGAGGGAGTATAGCCTGGTTTGTTAACTTCCAGTGAACTCTTCCTGTCCACACTATTTAAGACATTTTAGATATTCCCAATGGATTTCTAAGGCCAAGAAAAGGAAGGGAAGTAATCACTGCAGACTGGGCAAGCCAGAAATACTACTGGGTATTTTTTCATATTCCCTTTTCTATGTTATACGAGCCCCTGTGTTACAGCTTTCCTCCTTGAACTTCTCTCAATGTGCAGCTCTGCTCCACAAGTCAAGAAGCAAGAGGACAGAGCAAGAAGTAATGGAGCTTCAAGTCAAAAAAAAGCGCTGTGTTTGCTCTTATTTGGTGCCTTGAAGGGTTACAAGGCAAGGCAGCGGCAGAGCATCCAGCCAATTTTTCTAGCGGGAGAGTTTCAAGCATATCAGTTTTCACGTAATTTTCTAAACATGCTGGTAATACATTTTGGTTTTGTATAAACAAGAAATGGAACAATTTCTGGAAAACACTGCTGGGATAGAAGGTGTTATTGTGGTTTGATATGATTGAATTAAAATCAAGAGGGAAAATAGTTTTAACTGCTGCACTTCAAGGAAGTGCATAAAACATGCAAAATTTGCTTTTAGTGATTAAAATTTCTTTCTGTCTTTTGGATCTTGCAACACATGTATGTGGAAGCATTATGAAAGCAGAATTCTATGCTGAAAGCAAAAGCTTACTTTCAGTTCACAATTTAATTGATTTAGTTTTATATGGTAATATTGCTATTTTAAAAAGCAAATTACCTGACATGCCACAAGAACAAATATTCTGGCACTGTTATGTCTTTCAATTCATACACCGTTAACTTTTCTTCTGTGTGGGTATCAGTTGGATAATCTCCTCTCATTCTGTGCACAGAGCTCCCATTAACATCAGTGAAAATTTCTCGCTTGGAACAAGTGCAGAATTAAGTGATAGGTGCACTTCAATGGCTTCCCTTCACTTTGGATAAGCCCTGCAAAGGTCAGATGTTTATCTGGAGCTTATCTGACTCACACAAGCCTCTGGAGGTTACTAAATATCATAAACTGAACTTTTCTTTAAAAACTGATGGAACTTCCTAATCTGAACCTGACCAGAAATATCACAGGTAAAGGTTTTCCAGCGGGATTTTTCTCTTTTTGCCAGGTTCAAAAGCACATAATAAGGAAGCAGCCACTTATTTCATACCCAGAGAAAATTCTTTCTGAAGTTTAGTTGTAAGCATGGGTAAAGAAATTGGAGTGGTAAAGGTAGATACGAGATTTTTTCTCTCTACCTGAACTAATTTAGCTGTCCTTACATAGGGTCTGAACTGAAATATGTAATAAGACTGCAGAGTTTTCCTGAGTGTGATATCAGTTTGTTCTCTCTCTTTCTAATTGATATAAATTCTCTTCCTTAAGTTATATATTTCTGGTTTTTGTCATCTGCTTCCTTCAATCTATGCTTGTGTACCTGTACACACACACACACACATATATTTACATATATGTGTATGTATGATCGTTCTCAATAAAACATACAAGGTGTATAGACTGCAGCTCACTAGGTCTTCCAGACTTACAGACTGGCTGTGGGAAAATGTTTGCCTCAAACAAGATTATTTCTTACAGTTCAAAATTCTCTCTCCTACAGAAATAAAATTCTTTCTTTTCCAACAAGTTAAAAAGAATAAAATAAAGATTAAGTTTGAAATGATGCAACTTGTAAAATGAAGTAAGCAGGTGTGGTAACTCAGCGTGTACTTGCAGAGCTGCTTTTCTAAAGCGGATAGAAAAAAGAAATAAGAAAAATCCTTTCTCTGAACTCTTTTTCACCCACAATTCTATCAAACTGCTGTTTTCTCTGTATCTTATCCATTAAATTTCTCTCTGTAAGTGCGCCTACTTATGCACACTTGCCCTCCCATATTTTTCTTCCATGTTAAACTCATCAGTCTTGTATCAGAGCACTAAGCAATGCAGAACCCTAATCAGATTCCTTTCAGTAGACATTTTTTGTTTGGTTTTTTTTTTTTGTTCATTTTTTGTGCTGCTGTTTGACTTCTTGTTGCACACACATTTTGGGTATACAAAAGGATTGTCACACCGCACACACATGGCAGGAGGAATAAAGGCCATTTGGCTTACAAGGTCCATCCACTGTTAGCCCTGCTTTTCTGTGTCCTTTAAGCCTGAAGGTGATTCTCCACTAGCGTCACAAATTCCAAAGATTTCTAAGAGCACTCAACACCAACATTAAATTCTCTAGGATACTCTTGTCATGCTGGGACTGGCTTTGTTAGAATTTGGAAACACCTTAGGAATGCAATCACAAAGTATGGATGGAAAGGAAAACAAAGCTAGGTAGCACTTTAATGTTCATATGTACGGCCTGCAGTATTTCGGAAGCTGAAAGAAACGGTGATCCATCCTGATATAAAAGGCTATTTGTCTTGTTTCTGCCTAATTCACACAAGATGTTTGCTTGGTCTGGGATCTCATCTCTAGGGAAGTTGGATCTGCAGCAGTGGCTCTAATGCTTTTTGTCTTCCCTTCAAAATATTTCAGTTCAGTCTTTGCTCTGAGGTCAGCTGGAAGCCTTCAAAGTCTGTGGATGATCTGCCAGAGCTGTCCATCTCAGACCCACATATGAATGCTTTGGACTTCCTTTTATCATGAAAATTTACCTATGAAATACAGTTTGCCATAGATATATGTAGCCTACTGGCCTATTGAGTACTTAATGGAAGACAAAGATGATATTTCATACCTTTGAAGAGAAAATATAAGATAATTATTAGAATTTTTTTTTGTCCCAGTTTATAGAGACCTTAAATACCCATTGTAATTTTAAAGTATCTGAAATTTATTAATGCATCTCATTTTCTCTTTAAGATTTTAATGTCTATTTTTAAAATATTCAAAAAAGAAATCTTGTAAGACAGACATAGAAGTCACATCTGAGAATGCTGATCCATAGCTGGAATCTCATTAGGAAGAAATTATTGGAAAACCATATTCATTACTGATACTATTTAACAACTTATTGACCAGTTTGTCAGAGAGGGAAGGACAACGTTGTACTTTATTCTTGCAGACTGTAGTTGCTGCTCTCAAGATATTAAGATGTAGCCATGTAAGTAAATAAATATTGTGGAGGGATTTTTTATTTTTTTTTTTTTTTTTAATTCCCAGTAGAATATTACAAAATGCATCGGAGAAACTGATTTCTGACAAGTGTTCAGAGAACCCAGAATTCCTAGGGAAGCACGTTGTTTTGCAATTATACCCATTTGTGAAATCTTATGGCAAACCTCTGCTATTTTACAGAAGGTTCCTTTCTGTTTTTTTGTGGGTTTTTTTCCTGTGATGTTCCTGCAATGTACTCCGGACATCTTTAATCAAAAATCTTTGCTCATATTTCTTGCCTGTACCACTGCTATGCAAACATCAGAAAGAAAATTTCAGCATATCTTATATTAAAACTGTCTACTACTTTCCAGACCAAGTTATTTACCCCAAGTGGCTATGCCAAACGTATATTTACCACACAGGATTGACATTTTAGGATTAGCTAAATGTATTTTGCCTCAGTTAGGGCTCTTTTTACTGATCAGTCTTTGCTTCTTAGCATAAGACATATAGCAGTAGTCATGATGCACTCAGAGCACAAGTAAGGCCCTGTAAGCTGAACTATTGCCTTGTATTAAACCAAACTATATTTAGTTGACTAAACCCAAACATGCAAAGACACTGCACAACAGATGGAACTCAGGTCAGGTGATTCATGAGGAATACACAAACATTATCCAGATCTCTTTGTAACATAAGAAAAACCCATCCTTACTGCAAGAGGGATCAAATAGGTTGTCCAGCAAGGTTATGTAGTCTCCATTCTTGGAGATACTAAAAATCCAACTGGATTCGAATCTGAGAAATATGCTCAAGCTGTTCCTGCTTTAAGTAAAAGGCTATACAAGACAATCTGTAAAAGTGGCCATTCAACTTATCAATATTGTGATTCTTTATCATTAACAAAACAAACCTATGGGCTCAGACATTTGAAAGGACTCAAAAAAATCTTGTGTGCTGGAAATCTATCCTTTTTTTTCCAATAAGATCTAATAAAAAGCTGTTCTTTGTGCAGGGTTGCAGCTCAGAGCTGAATATTTCTCCTTCAACAAGTCTATTTCTTACTTATTATTGATGTACATGCGCTTTCTTATTCAGACTAATACAGTGAAAGCACCAGTTCCTAGTAGCTTGCTTTAAGCATGCCACCAAAGAGGCTATATAGAAGCTACTTGGCTGTGATGTGATGGACTGTGTCCAGAATTCCCTTCCTTAGCATAGCTATCTCTGAAGTAAAGAGCACAGTTTAGTCCCTGCAGTATACAAAGGATATTGATAAGGTATTGAAAAAACTCAGCGAAGCACAACTGAAATACAGGGATTACACAACAACATGTGTGAGGAGTTATTACAGAGTCTAAAAATGAAGAGTTTTAAGAAGAGAAAGGAAAATTCAGAGAGGGCAGTTTGTGGTCTCTGCATTAATGCATAATAAATAGAAGCAGTGCGCAGTGACATCATATCATAAGAATTTTTCATTGTCCCTGCAGAAGAAGGCAGTGAGGAATCTAGTTCATGTTAATTGCTCATACTCTGGTGGAAAACTACTTTAGCACTTAATTGTGACTTAATCAATGTGGTTGTACAGAAATTATCCTAAAAATCTAAGCCACTTAATAGAGAAAAATTTTGTTTTCTGTAGAATGTATGAGTCATCCTGTGGAATTCAATAGTAGGGATCTAATTCTTTATTAAATTCTGTATAATTGTTTCAAGCAAACAACAATCTATTGATTGCTTGAAATTTTCTGTTAAGTTCAACACAATTTTCCTTAAAGAAAATGCTTTAAAGCATGAAACAGGAAGGCAGGATGATCTAAAATTATTTTAAAAGACATTATCAATATATTTTAACTAATATTTTCTAAAACTAGAATACAGACAAGACTGGTTAAATTGGAGTTTGCATTCACTTCAGTAAAATTCTGATGATGTAGATATAATTACTATTTATATTCCGAATTTAAAAAAAAAAAAAGGACTGGAATGTTAATTTTTCCTATTCTATTTTTTATTTCTGGTGCTTTTGAGGAGTGTTTGAGTATTGCTTTTCTGGTTTGGCTTTTTGTTTGGTTTGAGGGTTTTTTACACAATACCAAGCTCTGAATTTTTGTCTTCTTCTATAATTCTAATCCTAAAAAATATTTTTAGATGCTATTCTAATATTTATTTTCTATTTTTTTTAATTTTAATTTTAATCCTTTCTACAGTTTCATTTCCATCTTTATTTGCAAATTGGCTAGCCACAGGAGCAGTAACTAGATCAAGCATAATAGCGTGTGGATGTGATTGTTTAGCACAAATCTTCCTCTGAAATGGTCTGCTGCTTACAGAAAACTGGATTCTACCCTTCCACAACCAAAAATGTTTAGAGCTGTGATTTCAGTCTTTCATTCTGCATGCTGTTGTTCAGAGCTGCGTTCAGATATTGTCTGTTTGGATGAGGGACAAGGCGCTATCTCACAACAAACAATTAATTGTTAGCATGATCCCAGCCCAGTTTTGTCCTGCATTAAAAATCACTCTCCAAATAATTTCTAGACATTTCTAGGCGTTGGGGCTTGCACAGGACAGGGATTGCTCACAAAAGCAGTTTGGATGAAGCCAGCCTGTCCTGGAAGGCAGGAGATACTAACATGTAAATGCAAATGGTTGTCTGAAGGATCAGTTAACAAGACCTAGCACTTCACTTTTTTCTTAACTTTTTCCCCTTTTTTGATTTATTTCTTTAATTATTTTTTTTAGAAAAAAGAATAAGAAAAGTAACTTGATTAAAGGTGTTTTTTTATATGACAAAGCCACCAGCACTAGCCAGATGTTTGCCTAGAAGTTCATCTACAGGCCTGCTCTCCTTACAAGCCTCGGGCTCATGTGCTCAAAGTGGTGAGGCAGAACCTTTTGGTCAAACCAAATGAAGGAATAAAAAAAATGAACTAAGACATCTATTTCTTGCTGTTTTCTCGTTCTTGACTTCCAGGGAGGCTGTTTTTTTGCACTTCCTAACCTAGTAGCAGGGAGCTGAGACAAATAATGTACGTACAGGATCAGTCTGAATCTTTGAGAAAGAACACAGTAAAATACGTGGTTTCCAGCTTGGCATCTGGGATAAAGGACCCCATATTTCAGAAGGAGAAAGGGGAAAGAGTTCTAGAGGGGTAAGGATCAGGTTATCACAGTGCTGGGGGATCCTTCAAAGTGCTTCCTCATGCTGCATGGCAAAGCCCCTGAGCCATTCCACGTCTCCCATGCCATTAAGCTGAGCCTGCACATGACAATCCTATAGAGTGATGTTCGCAAGGCGCCAGTATCACCCTTGGCAAAATTAAGTCATCCTTTGAGGAGATTGCAGGGATCATGAAAGAGGAAGAAAGAAAGCACAATTCTATTCTCTTCATAGCTTCTAATCTCCTCCCAGCCACTGATTTTCATCAACAGAACAAAACCAGATTGATGCTTTGCAGTACTGCCGAGTTACTGCCACACACTGAGCATTGCTGTATAAGCTGATGGAAAGCCCAGTGCCAACTCCAACTTCAATAACAACTGTATTGAACCTATTCCATGTAGTTTGTGCCAAAAAGCAGTCCTTCATATTAATTAGTGTTGCACATGCAGAAACAGATGCCTCCTCTCAGTGTCTTTCTCATGACAGGCAGGATTAGTAGCTATTGAATAACACTAAAATCCTATGATAACAGTTTGCTTTGAGATCTTCTCTAGTGAACCTGTTTCTTTTCTTTCTTATGTAGTGAGACACTTTTGCAGTCCGTGTTTGACTTCCAGATGGGTGCTTAATTCTGTAACTGTGAAAGTCAAATGTTCCCTGCCTGCTTATTTGTTATGTTTTTACAATTTAAATTTGTAGACTAAATTGCATTGCAGAGTTGTTATGAATGGTTCAGAGTGCAAAATCTTCATTGCTTTTCTTGATCTCAAACACTTCTCTCTCCACAGGATATGTCCTGTTGAGTAGAGGCTTGCAACCATATAGTGAGATGTACACACTAAATTAACTTACTGTACTGAACACCTCAGAGCCACGGATGCAGTAAAATAAACAATATCAATTAAATTATTTCCTCTTATATTACACTGTAAACTTCATAAACATGTAAATTCAATAATTTCTATAAACATTTTAGTCTTATGAATCACTGCAGGGTACCACAGCTGGTTACCTGCAGAAATTGTGTCTGGAACCTAGTTCATCATTTACAGGCAGGCAGCAAATGTTACAGGGAAAGCATTTCATATAATCATCCTAAACAAAAAATAAAGTAAGAGAAACAGCAAGATGCATAGCCAACACTAGACTTCTTTTGCATCTATTTGATATAATATCGGGGATCTGAATTTTGTTATCAAATCTATATTGGTTGTTTGTTGAGATCATTCTGAAATACTTTTATTCAGAGCAGCATTGCACTCAGAATCATAGGATCACAGAATAGTTAGGGTTGGAAAGGACCTTAAGATCATCCAGTTCCAACCCACCTGCCATGGGCAGGGACACCTCACACT
>WYDI02026263.1:0-16627 GCA_009867235.2 Psittacus erithacus
CACTGCCCTGGGCTTCAAGAGAGCAGACTTTGGCCTCTTCAGGAACCTGCTTAGTAAGGTTCCATGGGATATAGCCCCCGAGGGTAGGGGAGCCCAAGACTGTTGGTTGATATTCAAGGATCACCTGCTACAAGCTCAGGAGTGATGCATCCCAACTAGAAGGAAGTGCAGCAGGAGGGCCAGGAGACCTCCTTGGATGGATGAGGAGCTGCTGAGGAAAATTCAAAGGAAAAAAGAGGCTTATAAAAGGTGGAAGCAAGGACAGGTGGCCTGGGAACAATACAGGGATGTTGTCAGGGCTTGGAGCAAGCTGCTCTAGTGGAAGTTGTACCTGCTCATGGCAGGGGGTTGGAACTGGGTGAGCTTTAATGTTCCTTCCAACCCAAACCAGCCTGGGATTTTGTGAAAAAACCTCAACATTCTGCTGTCTGCTGGCCCTCTGAGTTCTGCCCCACATGGGGACATGAACCCTGAGGTACTCTGTGGCTTCTCACTCGTGACTACTTGCCATGAACACAGAAGTGTAACTTGCACGTTGGCTTTACTCCTGAAGTGAATGGCTGGTTTAATTTTTCTGAGTCTCCCTGATCCCATGGCTGCCCCACACCTTGAGCTAAGGCACAACCACGTGCCTGTAAAGTTCAGTCTGCTCTCCAGCTGAGATTTTCCAAAACTCCAGCCTGCAGATGGAATGTTGTGTCATCTACCAGACTTGCGAGCTGTCTTGTTGATGTGGGACAGTGTTTGAACGTGAACACTTCTGGACCTCACTTCACAGGGCATGGGAGATGCGGGGACAAGATGTAATGAGCAGGGCCAGTGGCTTGCCATAGGCTGCTTCTTCCCTGTGCACCTGGTGATACCAAGATGCTTAAGAAGCCCTGAAGGAACATAACAGAAGAAATTATAAGGACGGGATCTATTAAAATACCCTAAACGCCACCAATACTGAACAACCACAGAAGTGTTACCACATATAGCGGGGCAAAAGGGTTTTTGCTAACTTTGTAGGCTCTGAAATTCAATACAGTCACTAAGAAAGTGTTTGGAAGTCTACAAATAGAAGAGCTCTCTTTCTTCATGTAAAGAAATTTGGAAGGTTCTATACATACCCTCAAGCTAGGGAATGATCATCCTTTCAAACTCAACCCAAAGAGATCATAAAATCCTGCAGCTTTCTGCTACCATACAGTGCGCTAACACCAAACTCATACAGGATCCTACTTAACAGTTCTTTCTTTTTTTTAAAGTCAAGTCTTTGCAGAAGGTTTTCTGGTGTCAACAGCTTTCTTTACAGTTACTACAGCAAAAGAGCATATGCTGACTTTTGATGGATGCATTCTGAAAAGACAGAGGCACAGGGAAGCCCAAGGATAACATAGCTGCAGGGAAAGACCTGGTTTGTTGCTTTCATTAGGCATCAGCTTTGGAGAAGAGAAATGTTGAGAGCTTTGTATAAAAGGCTTAGGGTCACCAGAAATTTGGAAAATTCCATAAAAGCCTTCTGTTTTCAGCAGGGCAAAAGTAACAGGGAAGATGTTCAACACAAGGGGAATAGTTTGCATTCATGCTCCTTTCTCTTGAGGGGATGAGAGTGAGGGAGTGTCTGAATAGCTTTAGGGAACTATTGGGAGGTGATCTTCCAAATATTAAGCTTCGATGTTACCATAGGAGTGACACCACAGCTGATATTAGGCCAGTCTCTAGTATTTTATTCTGAGCATGCCTATAGACTGACTTCTTTCCTAAGCTCATTGGTCGGTCATCATCTTTGTGCTGCTACTGACTGATCCAGTATAAATGTATCCTTCAGCATCAGTTATTTTTTCCTAAACAGGATTCACAGTGTACGTCAGTAGGCAACAGAAAGATGCCTGTAGTAGTCACTGCTGAATACCTTACCCCAAATAGTCCTCATACCTCTCCTTACTGTTAGGAGTTAACCTCATCCTTTCTGAGCTACCCTATTCTATTTTAGAGAGAAGAAAACAAACAGAGTGTACTATCAGCCAAATTTTAAATGTATTTGGGTACCTGAAAAGGCAGATAGGCACCTGCTTGGATTTGATGACATGCCAGAGCTGGTTAGGTGTCCAAATGAAATAAAAGGCTCCTTAAACGGCTTATTTTTAGGGGAAAAAAACCAACCAACCTCTTGCCCAGTGCCTCACTACCTATATAAAAACATTCCGCATCTAAATCCCCTTGATCAAGCAGAGCTCAAAGGACTTATCCATGCTCAGAAGGGGTGTCTGTCAGTCCCCACCCCATTCCCAGTGGCAGGCTCACCCTTGGCAGCCATAGCCCCAAGGCTTTGCTGCAGCACCAAGAGCCCAAGCCCAGGGAGGTGCTTTAAACTTAGGGTGATGCATCAGGGAGCAGAGGGAAGTGGGGACTGACAAAAGCGGGTTTTCCTCAGGGGACCTTTAAACTAAGATCAGAGCTTCCACCGCCAGCAAATCTGCTCTAAAGCATGTCTAAGCTTTCATTTTCTTGAGGAAAATCCAAAGCGGAGAAAGGCAGCCAGCTGGAGTAGCCTTTTGTCACCGTGATGGCAGCCACTGTACACAGCAGGGCTTGGGGATAGCACCAGAGGGAAGCCTTGCACTCAAAGTTTAATTAGTCAGCTCCAACATGGAATGTTACCTGCCTCTTTCAACCGCCAGCCCCAAAGACAAGCAGGGGCTTTTGCTGGAGACCACTGTCAAAGCTGCTGTCTCACAACATTGAACTGCGCTAGGCTGGAACTGCCACCAGTCACGGTTGTCATAGAATAAGTTGTTATAAATCGAGCAACTGAGCACAGATGAACTGCACTATAATTTATTTATTTTTTAAGACACCACATCTGGGAGCATCTCTTTTTTAAGATGCAAGGTTCTGCCAGAGTATCCAAAATAAGTTAATGAACTTCTACTAGTGAAAGCTTTGATTTGAAGACCAGCTCTTCCCTGCTAACAGAAGCTGGGATGTTGGAAGAAAGAAAAAAATCCACCACAGGGGATTAGGAACTTTGGTGCAGGCAATATTTCCTGAAAGCAGTGGCCATGAGATGCCAAGCTTCCTGCAGACCAGGTGACACAGCATCCTCCCTTGCTCCAGGCAGGGATGGAGGCACAGGCTGAGCACTGCACTGTGAGCACTGTGTTGGGAACTCAGGTGTGTCTTAATGGACTGAGATAGTTTTTCCCATTCATAAGTGCACACAGCTGGAAAAGAAATCAGCCTTTCATGTATCTGGGTGCGGGGAAACCAGACTGAATGCCAAATCCTAATGTGAACTGGGAAGTAATCATCTCCTAAGAGAAAGCACTGGAAGAGAACTCTGCAATAGTGGTCCTGTAGTTTTCATCCAACTGGGAGCCAAACAGTCACTTTATTACAGCAAGTGAGAAAGCCCACAGTGAAACAAACTGAAAGCACAGAGCATTTCCCACATTAGTTCACAACATGTGCCTACTGCAGCTGTACCCTTTCTCCTCCTCCTCCAGGGTCATCACCTACATCCCTACAGCAAACAGAACAGCTCGCGAACAACCAAGGCAAGCTCCTCCTTGAAACCTGCACTCCCTTGAGTACCCTAAACTATAACTGCTAATGCAAAATATTCTGACCAACAATCATAAAAATGAAGGAGTACATCACACTGAAGACCAACAGGGCAAGTTAACTGGATGAAAAGAACTGAGGCTGGCAGCACCAAGGTGCTGCACGGAATTACTTTAACGCTGCAACATTGAGGTGGCCTAACAAGATACGCAAGTGGTTGACTAGTGAGTGAAACAAGTGGGGTAGGGAATAACTGTTTCCAAAAGAGGAGTAACATGAATAAAGAGTCATACAAACAAAAACAAAGATACATTGAGCACTAACTGCCTATGACAAACCTATAGCAAAAATCTGCACAATTAACTGACTTCAGTCTTTTCTGACCCGCATTATTTTTAGTAAGCCTTTATTTCTGAAATATTCCCTATTGACTGACTCCACTTTTCTCACAAACACCTATAGAACAGAAATACATAGCACTGAAATTTCACCTGTTCGTATCAGCACGAGACCCAGACTTTTATTCTGGTTTGGCTCAAGCCTCAGATTCACAACTGAGCCTGAAAATCAATCAGATTGTAACTGGGCTCCTTCTGTGCATGCCTGGTTGCTCTTGCTTCAAGAATTCTTCAGTCACAGCTAACAGAATAAAATCCAGGGTGAAAAGGGTTCTGGACATTTTTCTTCACTGTTTAAATGTTTCCATTGGCTGTAGACAGTTTGGAAATAAAGGAGAAGAGTGAGCTTAAAAGGCAGCCATTCCTGTGGCTCTAGAAACAGAGATTATGAAGTTTTGTAGAAAACAACCCATATCCCAAGAGGATTAGAAGTGATAGCTTTGAAGTAATAGATAGATGCTTTGATGATAGCCAATTTTTTGCAGCAGAAAAGTATGAACACTGTTCGAGTCTTGGGCACTGTGGCATCATTTTGGATGATGAATACCTTTTATTCAGTGTCTTACCATTACGTTTTATTTTCTTATCCAAACGTAAGCTTGAAATTTAATGCCAAAATAATTGACTATACTAAACTTTCTTTACTGGGCAGATTGAAATCTCTACTCAAAAAAGAAATGAATGCTTGAGAACCACCACCCTTTTACAAACACCCAGCAGTTTCTATAGTGAAAATAAACAAATCCCTGTATGTGTTCACTTCTCCTGTGTTTAAAACATACTCCAAATGGTTTCAGGAGCATGTAGAAGGTGAACCTTAAGTTCACCATTTGAGTATCTAATCCTCTACAGAAGGGCTGAGCACATGTGCTGCCTCATACACCTCTCAGGAAAGCCCCTGTAGCCTTCTGATGTGTACTTGGACAGACAGAAAGAGACATTTCAGTTGATCAAAATTCAATTCCAGCCTGGGAGAACTCCCAGACAGCCCCAGAGTTAACTAAGATGGAGCCTTCCACATGCTTTGCTTCTCTGACGCTACGATCAGCAGGCATCTCCAAACAACACTGCTTCAGTAGACAGCAGCAAACACCTCGGTGTCTTGCCATAGCTGTGACAGACAGTGGATTTCTGAGACAGTCTTTGGCTTGAGTTACATAATTCCTCATGAAGTGTATCCTTGTACCTACTATAACTATGACAGTGCATTTTCTCCAAAACACGACTTACAGTACATTTTTAATTCCAAGCATTGTTGTTAGCATGTGCTAGAAGATATAATTTTAAATAGATGTTCTGGAGCATCTCAGGTGTTCACATAGTTCTACATGCATGACTGTAACACCCTGCGAGAGGGAGAAGTGCCACACAGGGGACAGTGACAACTCAGGAACGAAACACCCCGAGCATCATCTGCCAGGGGAGATCATTCAGAAACATTTTAGGTCTCCTCTCCCAGCATTTTTTAGACACACGACTAAGAAGGAAGAAAAGAATAAAATGAGAGTATTTTTCTGGTTTGACTAATCCTGGACAGAGTAACTCTTCTCCCTTTTAAGTTAAAGTATAAACTTGTCTTGCTAAAGGTTGTATTTGTAAACTTTTGAAAATGTCATGGAAAATGGGTAATACTTAATCTCTGTGTAAGGATTTCACATAAAATATATGCCTGGTTCTCTGAGTTCAAGAATAGCAAAGAGAATCATCTCAGGGCTACACAGAGTGTGGAAGCCAAAGGCATCTGTCAGATTCAGGCCAGTCCTGGGCTGTGGTGAAACAGGGAGTAGGGCAGCAGGGATGAGCAAAGGCTGCCGAGGACAGAGATATCTGAAGGATAACAGAAAAGGATTCAAAACTTGGTCTGGCTCCATTTTAATTCTCTAGCAGAATACTGTTTTTCCCCTGCTGTCTTAGATACATCATGAGAAGGTACCTTGAGCAGTTGCTAGCAAGGCACAGTTGTGCTTAATAGAGACATCAGCAGCTCCAGGTGAACCATGAAGGAGCTCAGATGTAGAAGCATATCTCCTACCTTTGACTGCACCATGTAGCCTGCACTTTGTGCCAGGGAATGTCTAAAGAAACAGGTTGTGCATATACATGCTCAAAAACTGATGCAATGCAACAGGCTACAGATAATCTACTTGGCTTGTACTATGTATGCTAGCAGCAAGGTGTATACCTATCTATCTATCTATCTATCTGTCTCAGCTTAAGGATGGCACATGAGAACATGCTAGATGTACATCCCTGGAATGTACAGCCACCAGCCCGCGAGCAAGGAGTGCAGCCACAAACTACTTAAGGCAGGCAGCTGTGTGGGGACAGGGACACACATCAGCTGTAGCCACTGATAAAATGGAGCAGCTGCAACTGGCACCAAACCCACTCCCCCAGTGCCGCTGGCATGCTGATCTCTGCCCATGTCGTGGTTTAAGGCCTGCCACGCAGCCCACTCACTGCCCCCCCCCTTCCTCTCTCGGCTGCTGGAGGGATGGGGAGGAGAATCGAAAGAATACAACTCCCACAGGTTGAGATAAGCACAGTCTATTAACTAAGGTATAACACAAACCACTGCTGCTGCCACCAATAATAATAATGATAAGGGAAATAACAAGAGACGAGAACACAACGGCTCACCACGGACCGACACCCAGCCCCACCCCAGCAGAGTCTCCAGCCCTTCCAGGTAACTGGCCGTTACATCCTGGACATGACGTGCTGTGGTATGACCTCTTTGGTCAGTTTGGGTCAGGTGTCCTGTCTCTGCTTCCTCCCGACCTCCCCTCCTCTCTGGCACAGCATGAGGCTCAGAAAGTCCTTGGTCAGTCTAAACATTCTAATCAGTAGCTAAAACCATCGGTGTTATCACCACTATTCCCAGACCACACATCAAAAACACAGCACTGCACCAGCTACTGCTGCTGCTGAACCCAGGACAGCCCACATGCTGTGTGCTCCAGTGCCGCACCTCACACTCGCTGCGCTCTCTCCTCATGCACTCCTGTGCGCTTCTGCGTCCATCAGGAAACAGGACAGGGGCTAACCACTTAATGCATTGAAGACCCCTACAGTTTCTGGCTACATCGTTATTCTTAACGCTACAATCTTTTCTAGATGTAAATCACTCTTTTCCTACGCTTGGAAGCTCAGTCAGTGTTAAAGATCAACTATCTGCCTGGCACACGTTAAGAGTTCTGACAGGTCTATTTATAACCTCCTGAACAAACTCTTAACAACAAGAGGTCTTTGGTGATTCTTATCGAGCTGTTTGTTAGCCTTGGGTATTTAAATATAACTAGAATTCTTCCTAAAGCTGCAGCTAGTGTGCACCTCTTTGTGCCACCTCTATGTGGAAAGCAATGCTATTTTAGATGAAGCATGAGAAATCTTGACTATGACAAAAAAAAGAAAAAAGGCAAAAGCAGATTGAAAGTCTCCCAGTCAAGACATAATTTTTATGCTGGTTCTTTGCATGATTCTGTGATTTAGTGTTAGTTTTAAACCACAATTCTGGATCCCACGCATTCCTGGAACATTATAGAGAAAAAAGGAGTTGGGGATGAAAGAAAGATTTCTTTTGGCTTCAGTGGGAAGGATCCAGCCCGTTACATAAATAAGCAACAGCACCATTTTATAATGATTGAATCGAAAAACATCACACAGGAGTGGGGAACAGACTGCCTGGAATATAATTAAAATTCGTTTGATTCAGCAAATGAAACAACTTGATGACTCTCTACAGGATAGTGGGGGACCAAGTGCCTATTTTTTTTGTGCAAGGATTACTTTGCTCATTTGTTTGCTTTGTGTAACAGTTGACTTTCCATTAGCAGCCACCTCGTATTTCTTTTCAAAGGGTTTCTGCAATCTAATCAGTCTGTAAAATGTACCCCTGCCCAAGACAGAGGTGTGATTACAACCGCTGTATTGCTCTGAATTACAGCTTTATGACTCTGGCAAGCCAACTGTGCTCCATGGAGCAAAGCAAATTTAAAAATGTTTCAATTTGTTCTTTGCTTAGAGAAAGTTCAGAGGAATCTGAATTTCTGCACCAGGCACGAATGTCAAATAGATCAGCCGTGCATCGCTGTAGGCTGCTGGTGACACAATGCACCATGGCAAACCCTGCTACATCTCAGCAGAACTGAGGAAGATCAACTTGAAGCTACAGAAGTCTGTCTCCACTTTTATTTGTGCCTGCAAGTGGGGCTCTGCTGGCTCCCATTCTGGAGTTCACGGGTCTCATTCTGGGTCAACCTCCTGGGATGTTCAAATAAGACAAAGGGCCATGGCCCCAACCTATCGCACATGTGTTAGAGCATGTCTTAACAGCCTTCTCTTAGTCTGGAGACGAGAAGGCTCAGGGGTGACCTTATCACCATGGTGGTGGTACAGCCTTGAACCACCTCCCAGAGCCTGGGTGCTGTAAGGAGAGTGATACACTGGGAGAGAGAGTCTGTCACTTGTGCTGACAACATGCACTTTCAAGCCACAGATGGTGTGCCCCTCCTGTTCACCCTCTTTCCCACAGGGCACACCGGCCGCTCTTTTACCTTCACCAAGTAAAAACTGAAGCATGAGAAAGCACCTTCCCAAATACAGAGGGCTTTCACTTTTTACGCCTTCAAGTTCCAATTCGAGTATGTGCTTCTTGCAACAAAGACAGACAAGAATCCTTGCCTGAAAATCTAGCTGGGGTATGTTTCTACGGGATTTGGAAGAAATTATGCCTCAGAAGAGCCAAAGAGGATTGCCTATATTTTTAACACACGCTAACCTTTGCATTATTGCTTTCATTGACTAATAGGTAAATCTGTTTCAGCACAGGCCGTTACCAAACTAGGACAGTCTGGTGAGGTGTAGGGACAGGAGGGACATGCTGGGTGTCCTGCAGCCACTCACCACCACACACCCTGGAAAGGAAACCTGCAGGCCCTGTGAATAAGTATCGTGAATTGAAGCTGCAAAGCACAAGACAGAGCAAGAAGGTGGCAATGTTTCCCCATTCCCTTATGATGTGTTGCAAATCATTTCCCCATCATTTTTACTCGGTGTTGCAGCACATTAGAATTATTTTCACCTGCGACCAACATTTCTATTTTTGTTTCTGTACAGATACACCTGAGGATTTCTGGAATACACTTCTGTCCTTTAGGCATGTTGATGGGACAGTAAAGAGAGCTCCTTCCAGCCTCAGCCAACTGACATGCTCTTCCCAGGCTCCAGAAATACCCACCACATTTTTCCACTTCTTTGCTTTGTTCCCTTATTTAAAACATAGCCACAACACATATCACAGATTTCATCAAAGTTGCAGTGAGCACCTGAGAGAGAGCCCTGTTGTCATGGTGCCTCCAGGGACTTGCCACAGTAAAAGCAGAGATGCTTCTGCTGAGCAAAGCGATGGCTGGTTCAGGAAACCCACGTCTGAAGGATCAAAACACCTTAAAGCACCTCTGTTTTACTGTGGAAGATGGTTCCTAATTAAAAGCTGCTTTGTATAAGGCGGATGTTACATACATAAATAATCCCTACACGTTTGCGCAGTGCAAGCCACCCAGTGACGCAGTGCTCCTTTGGCAGCACAGGTAGGATGGCATTTTAGAGCTCACTGGAATTCATTTTGAGTGAGACTTGTTTGACAATTTTACTTTCAAGTCGATCAAAATTGCTAGGTTTGTTTAAGAAAAAACTCTCTAGATTCAGGTGCAAAATACAACTTCAGGCTAAGCCACCCCAGAGCCAGCACAGCCTTTCCTGCAGAGCTCTTTAAACGTGGTGCGGGTTACAGGAGATGAGCTCCTGCAGCTCCACAGGCAGCGACACAACCAGCATTTTGCTGGCTTCCCCTGACACGAGCAACCTGTGATTCTCACACAGAGATGTACAACTACAATTGCTTTATGGAAAAGAAAATTGAAACCTATTACAAGAGGCAGGAAGAGATTTCACTGTCACACTGTGTGCAACACAAAGTACATAGAAAGGAAACAGCAAAAGAGAAATAGACCTTTATTACACATATCTGAAACCCTGAATAATTGCAAAGACCATCCTCTGGTACTACTGGCTGCAGATTTGTCAGCACTAAAGCCTCTGAAGGACTTTGGCTCCTGGCAGAACCCAGAAACACTGCAGTGCTCTTCTTATACACACCTACTCTTATGTTTCAAGCTTCAGTTTTTCCCTGGCACAGGCCCCAGGATCCCAAATGCAGAAGGTTTGTGCACTTCCCATGTAAAAAGCAGCCCATGTAAAAAGAAACCCATGTAAAAGCCACAAACATGCTTCAAAGGCTGCACCTTCCAGATAGCTAAACACACTGTGTTATGCCTGGTGTTACCCAGGTGCACTCATAAGCTTTAGCCAACAAAATCCAACTCTGCTAGATATGGTATTACTTCTAGAGCACATTCAGGAGCTCCAGCGTGTAGGTGCATTATCCAAACTGCCCCTGACACCAGCTAGACTTCTTGCTCCCTGACATTTGGAATATGCCAAAATACTTGCATGGCTTTTGGAGGAAACCCCAAAATCCAGTTCAAAAGAAAAAGTACATAGGAACATATGTGCTAGATCAGAAAACAGTGAGATAGGAAATGCTTTGGGGAGAGTCTAGGAACAACAGAAATATACAGATGTGTCTTCCCAGGCTCCAGCTATATGTGACTCAGGGACTTGACCTCGAAGTTGCTGTCTTTGTGTTTAGAGAGCCTATTCCAACACAGCATACTGGGGAGCTTCATTCTACCATGGAGAACAGTCACTGAAGTAGCAGCTGATGTTTGATGTGGGGGCAGGAAGACACGCAGTGTCATGCAGTGTCCTTGAAGCTCTCATCTGCGGTCACTCGGCATCCCCATGTGACATGAATTGGACATAAGCAGCACTGAACACTTCTCAGACTAAATGTCATTTCTGAACATCACAAGCCAAATTGATAAGACAAATCAGAAGGAAGTTTCTCACATTCAAAATGCTATACTAGGTATGTAAGAAACTGTAAAATTAAGGAATTAATCATTAGTATAGGAAATGTCAATGCCATGAGTTATCATATTGCGCTTATGGAGAAGTAATTTGCCCAAGCCTGAACAAAGCAGGAACACCAAGCTCCACCACAGCAGTTTTAGACCAGACCAGAAAGGTATGTTGACAAAATGCTTATTAGGGATAAAACCCAGCCCCAAAAAAGCCAAGCACAAAGCTTTTTTACCAAAGACAAACCACATCAGCCCTTTCATAAGGCTGAAGTGATGCAAAGGCTTTTTACTAGCACCCAGCTGATTCCCTCCTCACTGACCCAGTGCTTAAAAGCCAAGCAGCACAGAAAATGCTTTTCAACAGGTTATCACAGAGGGGGCTGCACGAGGAATTGGTCTCAGGTTCATTATGGGTTTTGGTTTGTTAAGTACTTAAAATCCCATTAAAAAAAAAAACACAACAAAGTTCCTGCAGTACAGAAGAAACCAGATCTGCATAGCAGTGAAGCTAGAAGCCACAAAAGGGGTGTGTGGAAGGGAGCAAGGACGAAAACATAAGCAAGCATGAGAATCCTGACATGGAAGGGAAGTGCAGTGGCTGCTGCATACACTTGTAAAGCAGTTGATAAATTTAGAGTGCCTTGAACCCACAAGCTACTCAATACTGGCCCATGGAGGGAACTGCAAGGGCAGCTAGGGTCAGAAAGACTTGGCAGCCTTTTGGATGGTTGCTGGCTGTTGTTCGAGGAAAGCAGAAACACCGTAGCCAGGAGGGCAATAGTAGCAGAGGACTGGGATGTTGCGGCTCACACACTCTCAGGTGCAACCCTCCTCCTTTCCTCCAAACCACCCACCTCTGACAGAAACCCCTGCTCCCCTGAGCACCTGCACCGCATCCGAGCGATGGGACAGAGTCACAGGGTACCTCCCCACAGCACGAACAGGGAGGTGGAAAGGAGACAGCAAAACATCCAGAGAAAGAAGAGAGGATCAGGAACACAAAAGGGAAGAAAAGGAGGAGAACCACATAGCAAGACTAGTAGAAATTTAAAAAGCAAGGTTAGAAAAGAGCAGGATGTTGAAATCAAGAAGCAATTAAAATAATCAGTGCCAAAATTCCTGGAGACCAGCCCAGAAGCTTTGGCAGCAGGACAGCACACTGCCAGAATCTGCATCAGGAATAAGTTCTTCACAGGGCCTTTTCATTATTCAAAATACAGCAGTTTTGAAGCTGGAAGAGTAGAAAATATTTAAGTGCTTTGCTAAAGGCCTCCAGGAATGCCTTATGCAGATACAAGTTCACTAATCCTACGGAAAAGCTACAAAGCCCCACCTGAAGGGTGACACTGAGCACTTTTCACACCAAGGGAAACATCCCACCACCCAAAACACTGTTTTACCAGCCCACGACCCATTCCCCATGTCTCTATGGACACCGGCATAACCCTGTCATCCTCCACAACATCCAGAGAGGTTTCCTTTGTGAGAGAAACTGTGAGTTTTGAGAAGTGAAATATTTCATAGAATCACAGAATCAACCAGGCTGGAAAAGACCTTCAAGATCAAGTCCAACCACTCCCCAGCACTGCCAAGGCCACCACTAACCCATGGCACTAAAGGCCTCGTCTGCAGTGTGTGAACACCTCCAGGGATGGTGATAATTGTCTGTTTGAGCTGCCAGTGAGATCTCCCACTACCCTGGATTTTGCTGCGTCTCCGGCTGGGTGAGGGACAGCGAGGGGAGGGAAATGGAGCTGCAAACACTGCGCATCAAGCTAAGCAAGTCATGAGTTTTACATACACATCTCCAAAACTTCGCTACTGAAGATGATTGTGCTGCACCCTGAGTGTGTGGGAAGCGGATAAACGGGCTGCAGAGGAGGGCAAGGATCTCTGTTCCACGACCCCAGCAAGTCCTCACTGACTCATCTCATCTTTGAGACCTCGGACAAGAAGAAATGAGATTGAGAGAAATGTATCTGAAGGGCACACAGCGGTGGCTGAGTTGAGAAGGAATGTTCATGTTTACACTGTTGTGCTGCCAGTCACTCAGCACCTAAGATCCTGCTCTCCTATATATGATTACACACGGATTAGATGAGAAATATGGGACTTGAAAGTTCCCCACCTAACCCACTCCAATCTGGCCACACAGTGGAAGCACCGACACCTGCTGTTTCCCGAGCTGTTTCAGCCAGCCTGCACAGAGCCTTCAGTAACACCCCAAGCACAGAGCCCATCCCATGGACATCCTTTATCCTGCTCCTGCTTTAAGAGATCATCTCCTCCTCTCCTCAGGTGCTAATTATAGCCACAGATATAACTCAGCAGTTTGTTGATGCAATTTAACTACTGAAAATAAGCTACAGGGGCCATAATCCACAGGGATCCAAAGGCAAGGGATTCAGATTACAGGGAATCTGTTTTTGCAGTAGCCTAAGGATGGACTGTATAACATGAGTCGATTTTTCCCCTCTATATTATAGCCATATTTAATCATCAAGCCACGGAAAACAGATTAGCATCCAGAAGAAGCACAGCTCTTTCCTGTGCCCAGGCAGCTGCTGATGCTCCTGCTGCCATTAGTCACTGTCCCCACCTGTCCCATCTCACATGGCTTGTGACAGTAATAGACCTCAAGGTTTCCAAGGCCCAAACTCTGTCTTTATGTAGGGGTAATGCAACAGCCAAGGCTGCATCAGTTGCTGCCTTTCTAGACAGTTCCTTGCTTCTGGTGCATGAGACAAAGCACCGAGAATAACACAGTGTGAATAGTAAGAATAAGCAGAATACCAGCCAGAGGGGTCACTTCCCTTTCCAGCTGAAGTCAAGATCTCAGAGCAGCTTTACAACATGGGTTTACTGATCCAAAAGCTTGCACTGACTGCTCTGGGACATGTCCTACCTGCCTGCATTCTTTTACAGCCTAGATGGACCTTTGGGTTCCCTTTGGAACCTTGATAATGTTATTTGCTTTCCTTCTCACCCACCCATCTTTATCTTTTTGCTTTTTCCTTTTACAGATTGGTACCAAATACCTCTTCCCTTGACTAACACAGGGGAACTACAACGTGGATAAAAGAGGTTCATACCAGATTTTAATTAAAAAAAATTCCAAGTCGTGCTTCTTCCTTGGAGCAGTTTTGCATGTGTCCATATGTCCTGGGATCAGCTGAACACAGGACACCCTACAAAAACGCTAACCTGGCTTTGCATCGCACTTGTTTGTTGTACTGTATTTCAGCTTACAAACACATATAAAGCCTGGTGAGGCAATCTTGACTGTCCTAGCAATAGTTTAATGTCATACCTAAAAACATAACCACGTGGGCTCCTGACATTGGCTTGTGAACTCATGTACACAGAGCTGCAGCTCCTTCTCAATATATTTTCACAAGCCCTTCTTCATTCCTGTCCTAACCTCTCACCCATGTCCTCAGGACATCACCAGTCTATGCCAAGGATGCACAGGGCTGCAACTTGGGCTCAAATTTCTTGACCTTCCTCTTAGTCATTTCAGTCCCAGCTTCCAACAGTGGCTTCCTGAGGCAGGTTCTCTCTGAGCATGGCAAGAGGGAGTGAAAAAAACCCATCCTGCCAAGGGCAAAACCCTTTTCTTAGCTCATTGCTGAAGCTCAGGAAGCAATGAAACAGTCAGGACAGCCCATCATACAAAGCAAGAGTTGGAATAAGCCTTGGACTTCTTTTGAAGAGCTTAATAAAGTGAACCTTCATATTTTGAAGGCTTAATGGCTTTAGTTCAGGCAAAATCTAATCTGCTTCTTTGAAACGATGAAAAAAGGAAGTGGAATACTCAGAGATAGGATGTGTACTTCTGAGGATGAGTAGCTGCAAATTTTTCTCAATATCAATCACTCCTATTCCTGCCATGCTTGATTAAAAAAGAAAAAAGCTACAACTAGATTAAAACCATTTGTCACCACAAAGGCTGCATTAGCTAGGCAAGATCTTTAGATAAAGGCAACAGAGTTTGGGTTCTTTTCACAAACGAGACAGCCTGCTTTTGCCTTTATAAATTTATGACTTTAATTCAATAATCTTTCTCTGCACAGAACTGTACAGAACACAGCTTTCTGAGCTGCATGCAGGATGATGCCTTCAACCCTGCAGCAGCACCTGGGAGCTCACCTCATGCCAGTATCCTGAGGCAATTAAGAGCAGGGCTGGCATTTTCAGCCTCAGGCAGTGCAGTCGCTTTGCTTTAGGTGAAGCTACGGCTGTGTCATAGTGTGGCAAACAGCAATGTAAAGTGAGTGCTCACAGTGGTAATGAAGAGGCACAGATCCTGTGGAGGGCAAGGGAGGAAAAAGCAGAGTTGGGAGCACCAACCTCATCCCATTTCCACAGGGTGAATCCACAAGGTCTGGCTGAAGCTCCCCCTGAGGACCAGCAACCTGCAGCTCACCCGTGTGTTCAGCCCTGCTGACTTCAGCAGCAAGAAACTCACCACTGAACTTGACTCTGAATATCTGCTGCTCCTGGATTTAATGACTCCAATCCAACACTTGGCTTTTAATACTACACTATTTGCTTGTCACTTGCCAAAACAGTGGCTCCCTCCCACTTCCCTACAATAAAGCAATCCAAACTGCTGCTGCTGACAATTGAGCTAATATTAATGATTAATTACTGAAAATATTTCAAGTTTAGTGGGTACTGCAGTGCAAGACAACAATTACAGATAAATTTACAATATAAGATGTGAGGACAAAATTCCTTAGAAAACTAGCATCTACAGATATTGAAATCATTCTGTAAATCATACGGACATTGTACATGCAGAAGCTCTTTTGGAATAACTGATGTGGTGATTTCTGCCCCCTGTAGAAGAAAATGGATACATGAGGGGGACGCTGTATTCCTCTTCAACTCTGCACAGAGGCCAACGCTGATATTGGGTGAGTTATCATCCCCCACACTTCCGAAGTCCTTCAGAAGCCAGCAGCACAGCGTTCTCAGTGGGGCACATGTCTTCCTGCACAGTACCTTTCAGAGCAAAAGCACATTCAGGGTTCAAGAGGTTTTAACTGAGAGTGAATTTGGATTCTCTTTTTTGCCCTTTTCCACCAGGGAAGGAAGCTATCAGAACATGCTTTGTGTTTTACAGTTACTACCATACTAGCTGTACTAAAAACTAAATAATCTCCAAAGTTTCATCATATTCTTAAAGGCTTCTGTATCTTTTGGTACATTTTTGTGATCTGTATTAATAGTTCAAAGGGACAAAACCCTGTTCTACTTTTGCCTTGCACAGAAGGCCATGTCCTATTTGGCTTAAAGGAACTTGTGGAGGCTGCTAGAGGGAAAGCTCTCAAACAAAACATGTTTCTACCCAGAGAATAAGGACCACACCATTTGTGGCTATACAAGGCTCTTCTTTGCTTCCCAACTTACTTTGCAACAGTAAACCACAAATCTGGAGAATTTTTATGAGAGCCTGTAGGATCATAGGATCATAGAATCATAGAATAGTTAGGGTTTGAAAGAACCTTAAGATCATCTAGTTCCAACCCCCTGCCATGGGCAGGGACACCTCACACTAAACCAGGTAACCCAAGGCTCTGTCCAACCTGGCCTTGAACAGCACCAGGAATGAAGCATTCACAACTTCCTTGGGCAACCCATTCCAGTGCCTCACCACCCTCACAGGAAAGAACTTCTTCCTTATATCCA